>CAOJBK011050508.1:0-13918 GCA_948294925.1 Codiaeum variegatum | reverse complement strand
TGTCACGATTTGATGTGAGGATTAGAATTTTTGATATGGGGCTTAATCCATTTTGGACTCCATAAAACGAGCAAAACGAGTCGTCGTTTGATCAGCCTATCTACGCATAAAAACGAAGTCGTTTGAAAGCAGCCTCACCGCCTCCTATTTCAATGGAAGTTACTCGGAGCGGCTTTTTAATGTAACGGTTATCAACTCTCTGCAACTGAATTTTGAAATCTTTCAAAATCTTAAATCCATAAAGAGCCGTAAACTGAATTTACACTATAAAACGGACATCCTTTTTCTCTTTGAAACCCCAAAATTTTCAAATATCTCTAAAACTGAAACCCTCTCATCCTGCTTTCATCTTCACAATCCAACAATCAGAACCAGAAGTGAGGGCAGAGCCATCAGTTTCTTCAAGGTTTTAAACAAAACTCATTTTTCTCTCTTGTATTTCATTGAAGTTTCATGGTTTCTTAAAGATTTTGAACACTTATAATAGTTTTTTACTCTTCTGATTTTCTTTGTTTCAAAACCCATTTGAAAGAATAGATTTTTCATATATTTTTTTTTCTTTCTAAATTTGACACCCATTGAAGAATTTTGCTCTGTTTTTTGATAAATGTTCTGAATTTGATTTTGCAGGTGGGTTTTGCAAAATTCTTGCAAAAATGAATGATTTGATGACAAAATCGTTCTTAAGTTATGTAGAACTGAAAAAGCAAGCCGAAAAGGACATTCAGGCCGAAATCGATATGGAATCAGGCTGTTTCAACTCCATAAATGAACCAAACTTGTCTGTTTTCTTCCACGAAGTTTCTTCAATCAAGACAGAAATGGAAGAGATTTCTAATCTCTTATTTGATCTTCAAAATCTTGAAGAAGAAACTAAGTCCACTCACAGTAACAAAATTCTCAGAGGCCTAAGAGACAGAATGGAATCAAACATTGTTTCAGTTCTTAAAAAGGCCAAGATTGTTAAACAAAGACTTGAATCACTTGATAAATCAAACCAATTCAATAGAACAATATCAGAATTCTACAAAGAAGGTAGTACAGTTGATCGAACACGAGTTTCAGTCACCAATGGATTTAGGAGTAAACTGAGGGAGATAATGAATGAATTTCAGATTTTAAGAGAGAAAATATTATCAGATTATAAATCTGATCTTATAAGAAAGTACTATGCAGCAACTGGAGAAGAACCGAGTGAAGAAGTGATGGGAAAATTGGTTTCTGGGGAAATTCGAGTCGATTTGAAAAGCAAAGAGAAGCATGAGGCAGTGATGGACTTGCAGAGAAGCTTGACAAAGTTGCATCAGTTATTTCTTGATATGGCTGTTATTGTTGAAACTCAAGGAGAGAATATGGAGGATATTGAAGAGAATGTGGCAGTTGCTGGTAGTTTTATCAGTGGTGGAACTAATAGTCTCTACTATGCTAATCAGATGAGGAAGAAGACTCAGCCATGGGTTTATTGGGTTTGGGCTGTGATTTTGATCATTCTTTTGGTTTGTATTGTTTCATTGTTGGTTTCTTGAGGAAGAGTTCTTTGGGTCTGTAAATTCATGTTTAGTTCAGGATTTAGCTTATAAAAATTGGGTTTTGGCTTGTAAATTGTCTGCCACTTATGGCAGATTGAGTAGCATTTGGTAGATATTACTTACATTGTTTTCTTTCTTAATGAGATCAGCTTTTGGGTAATTCCTGAACTTTTCACCTGAGAAATTGAGCAATAGATTAATTCTCGATCGTGTCGGAATTAAATTACCAAAAGAAAAACATAAAAAAAAAACTAAGATGATACTATTTCCATAGCATAATTTGCTAGGCCAGAGCAAATTTTGACAATTTGACAAATTTACCTTATAGTAGTGCATTTACTTCTCTTTATATATTACATCAATATGAGGATAATTTTGTCAATTACGTAAATTTGCTCTGACTATAGCAAATTCTGCTCTGAAAATAGCATAACCCAAAAACTAAAGCATTTTCTCCCATTAGTAGAAGATTATCTTGATAGATATAACAGACATTGAAAATGAGAAAGGAAAGGGGACCAGCAAAAAATTGGGTGGTGGGGTTCTGTCACATACCAAAAACCTTATCCAAAACTAAAGCCATAGAAGAAATACCTAAAAATCATCTCCTGAAGCATTCATAATATCTTCGCAACTCGATCACTCAAATGCCATCCTCTGCAACAACACACTTGAGTACAGCAGAGACTCTGTCTTTGCTTGAAAGATGTTCAAATATGGAGGAATTAAAGCAAATCCATGCCAATATGTTCAAAACAGGCCTTGTCTTAAAGACCGTCACAGTAAGCAAGCTACTAGCTTTTGCTAGTTCCTATTCAGGAGACTTACCCTACGCACAAATGGTTTTTGACAGAATTAGAAAACCCAACACTTTCATGTGGAATGCTATGATCCGAGGCTATGCTGACAGCACTAAACCAGAAAATGCATTGAATCTGTACAATCATATGCTCTATCATTCAGTTCGGCTTGATGCTCGCACCTTTACTTTCCTGCTCAAAGCCTGTTCAAGTCTGTCAGCCTTGGAAGAGATACGACAAATTCAAGCTTGCATCATAAAACTTGGCTTCAGTTCAGATGCTTATTCCACAACTTCTCTTCTTCATGCATATGCTGCAGCTGGTCATGTACAGTATGCGCAGATACTCTTTGACTGGATTCCAAAACCAGACATTGTCTCTCAGAACACATTGATTCATGGGTATTTGAAAAATGGTGACACTGAAACAGCATATGAACTTTTCAAAGCTATGCCAGCAAGAAATTCCATTTCATACACAACAATGATCAATGGCTATGTCCAGGCAGGACTTGACCAAAAGGCACTGGACTTATTTCAAGAAATGCAAATTGCAGGTGTTAAATCTGACAAAGTTGTGGTAGCAAGTGTACTTTCAGCATGTGCACATCTCGGAGCACTAGATCAAGGAAGATGGATTCATGCATATATCAGCATGAATAGAATCCAAATAGACCAAATTTTAGGCTGTGTGCTTATAGACATGTATGCAAAGTCAGGAAGTATGGAAGAAGCTTTAGTAGCTTTTGAGAAAATGGAGAAGAAAAATATCTCCATTTGGACTGCAATAATATATGGATTTGCAATTCATGGGCAAGGAAAAGAAGCCCTTTACTGGTTTAAGCAGTTGCTTAAGGCAAGAGTTAAACCAAACCTGATAACTTTTACTGCAATTTTGACTGCATGCAGTTATGCAGGGCTTGTAAGTGAAGGGAAATCACTATTTGAAAGCATGGAGAAAGGGTATAGCTTGAAGCCAACAGTAGAGCACTATGGATGCATGGTTGATCTGTTGGGCCGAGCTGGATTGCTGAATGAAGCAAAAGATCTGATTGAGAGAATACCAATAAAACCAAATGCGGCCATTTTTGGGGCACTATTAAATGCCTGTCATATTCATGGAAATACAGAGTTAGGTAAGCAAATAGGGAAAATCCTAATTGAAGTGGATCCTGACCATGGTGGCCGGCACATTCAGTTAGCAAACGTTCATGCTGCTGCAGGGGAATGGGATGAAGCAGCTGAAAGAAGAAGATTTATGAGAGAACACGGAGTATCCAAACTTCCAGGATGCAGCACAATCAGTCTGGATGGCGCTGTCCATGGATTTTTGGCTGGAGATGGATCCCATCCTCAAATGGAATTGATTCATTGCATGTGGAACAAGATCTCTGAGCAGCTAAGACAAGAAGGATATAAACCTGAAACACAGAACCTGTTACTTGATCTAAAGGATGAAGAAAAAGAAACAGCCATAAATCAGCATAGTGAGAAGCTGGCTATTGCATTTGCACTAATCAAAACAAAACCAAGAACGACAATTCGGATTGTTAAGAATCTTAGAGTCTGTCAGGACTGCCATCTGGTAATGAAACTCATTTCCAAGATTTATGATAGGAAGATTGTCATGCGGGATAGAACTCGTTTCCACCTTTTTAGTGATGGAAAATGTACCTGCGGTGATTATTGGTGAAGAGAGAGTGTACAATGCGACGATAGCAACCACATTTTATTCAAAAAATATATATATATACATTGAATCCTCATCTCAGTTATCATAAACTTGATTTCCCATGGCAAAGAAAGTAAAACTATCCTTATTCCTCATATAAAAAGCCTTTTGCAAAGCGAAAGTAGGATCAAATCAAAACATAAAAAGTGTGGTTTTTTTCTATACACTGGGTAAACAGTGATAGAGAAGGCAACCTTTCAGCCAATGCTAATACGCTGCTTAGCCGTCCAGGACTGCTGAGGCTCTAGCTTGACATTTCCAATCTGTGTGAACATCAGAAAACATAATCAGCTAGTTATAGGAATAAATAAATAAATAAATAAATAAGAGAAAGCACATTTAGGTATCAGGAATGGAAAATAAAATTGATTGATCAGAAAACCACATTTCTGCAAACGATTTTTTATGATTACTTTCTTGTGAAATTTTGTCAATAAGCTATCATTTGTATGCCCAGCACATGGACTCGAGAATATAATCCCAGTTTCAGAAAAACTTGAGAAGTTACTTCAGGAGAAAATGAATATCTAAGTACCTTGGCATTTTCAACACAAACAAAATCTTTGTAAAATGATTCCATTTGTAGGTGTGGGTTCCAAAGTACAGCATCTGACCAACTGCATAAGGTAAACAAGATGGGAGAGCCACAAAAGTAGATGAGAGACATCACCCAACCCATTGTCAAGATGGTATAGAAAATGCAGTGTGGAATACGGTCACAGTTACTTACTTTGTAGTCTTTATGGTTATTACATCATCCAACCCATTGTCAAGGTATAGCTCATCAGGGGCATCAAGGTAAATGCAGTCTACAAATCCAGGGAAAGTGATAACATCCCTGATTAATTACATAAGAGTTAGTAAATTCAGAAATGTCCTTCAAAAACAATCATATAGTTTTCAGCTTTTGATACATGCGCCTTAGACTATAATCATTATTTCCATTTTCTGATTTTGAAAAAACTAGATAGAATGTCATGAGTCACAGAGAAAAGATCTTTGATTCAGGGATTAATATGATATACTGAGTGAAAATTCAGCTCTTTATATCTGCATTAAAAATAGAAATTGGAGGAATATGAACATTTAAAAGTTAACTCATGACCATCAAGATGATGGGAAGAAAGTCCTTAGCCAAGAACTAATGATAAATTCTTCTTAGAAAAATGTTAATTCCCCTATAATTTTCCAAAGAGACAAATTTTGATATATGATTCATCCAATAAAATGTATGCGTAAAATGTTTCTGACCTTTCCTCTTCGCCCTCTATTGGATTTTTAGGATCTGGATCCTTATTGAGTGTTTTGCAACCTTTCAAACCTTTGACAGAGGTACCGGTTACAGAAGCCTGCACAATGTTGTCTTATATAAAAATTTTGACCATCACTAATGTTGAAACCATTTTAATTCTCAAGGCAAAGAATTCTTGAACACTCTATTTGTCTGTATAACCAAAAAGAGTATCTATGTTTTAAGTGAGGAAATCGAATCATAGATCAGTCAGAAGAAAAATAACTGGTTTTCTAAGCAAGAAATAATGACTCTTACACGGAAATATGTATGCAGAGCTGTAGTAAATGAAAATGGCTTCTTGTCAGTATTTGTAATGACGAGTTCTGTGGAAATGCTCTTTGCATTTAGAATGACCTGAAAATAATTACAAAAGATTTAAAATTGATGAGGGAATATGAGTAAAGGTTAGTGAAATAGCTGGATGACATCAAAGATGCTATCTTGTATATGTACAGAAGGTTAGTAAGATAACCGGATGCTAGCAAAAATGCAAGATTGTATATGAATAGAAAGTCAGTAAGAAAACTCAATGGTTCAAAACAATGCAAGCTTGCATACAGCAAAATAGATGAATATAAATCAAGATTATCATAATTTTTAGCAAGCTGAATGGAGTTTCGCTAAAGAAAACTAACCAATTACCTTGTATAAAGCCTGAAAACCAAAGTCCCACATGGCACGACTGTAAGGGCCATCCTTGAGCATAAGAGTTACAACAGGATAGCCTTCCACATTTTCAGAATCAACAATGGACCAATCCATATTTCTTGCAAAACCATGCTGTTAAGTGCATGTGAAATGCCAAATATTCATAAAATTGTAGAGAGAAGAACAAAGTTAGATGGATTAAAGTTCTCAAATATGGTAGTTATAGTACAAGCCTTCTCTGGTGAAGCCAAAGCATGCAATGCTATGAACAAATAAATATAAAAAATACTATTTACTCCCACAAATAAAACAATAAATCTGCAAAATTGCAGGACTAGGAATAGCAATAACCAATGCAACTTCTTAATTGAACAGGAGAAAGAGCAAAAGGGATTGTCACCTGCTGAAGAGCACCAGGTCCAAACTGTGGGAAACAATGTGGAATGCCTCCACTGGAAGAATATACGGTCAGTATTGAAAATATAATTTAATCCCCAAAAAACAAAAAATTGCAAGAAATAAATTAAAATTTGAATAACCTGATAGGCTTTTTCTTATTAAATACAGCATCTGGCCTAACAAAAAGAAGATCCTTCCCACTAGGAATTTTCCAAGATGTGATGCAACCTCCAAACAAATATATCTCTGCCTCACTTATTCAAATCCATCAAATTGAAGGTTTTAAAACACAATCATAGCCATTATATTAAAAAGGATTTGATTTAATGTATATATGTACACTCACCTTCCATGAGGAGAAGTAAGCACAACTTTTGGTAAACTACCTTCACCTTCAGTTACTCTAACTCCTTTGATTCCAGTTTCTTTGTTTACACTTGCAAATGCCATTCCAGAATATCTATTTAAATTTCCAAATTAAACCATTAATTGTATAAAAAAATCCCAAAAATAAGCTATCTCTAACCGAAATTTGATTAAAAGGAAAGGTAAAGGATGATCAAACCGAGAAATTGAAAATGAGAAGCTGAAGAAGATCGGAGAAAGAGAAAGAAATTGAGAAAAACTCACCGATTGACTCGCCGGAGATTGAGAGTCGGGAGAGAAGAAAATGGCATAGAAACAATCGACATAGTATAATGTGAAAAGGTCAGTGGTGTAGATGAATACAATTTTGCCCTTTCAAGTGGTTATTTGGTCAATTTCTGTCGCGCCATTTTTTTATTTTGCCAGAAACTAGATGATTTATTAAAAGGCCCACCAGTCCAATACTTTATCCTTAATTGGGTAGAATATTTGGGCTACAGGCCCAAACAAATACAACCTTTTTGGCTCATTGGACTTCAACTTACTAGTCCAACCTGGCCTCATTAGTGACTAGTGACTAATGAAAGAGTAGGAAGAAATTATTCTTGGGTTAGTGAACTATAGACTAAGGGCATCTCCACCAATGGTTAAATGATTAAAAGTTTGATATCAATGCCACGTCATCTACTCAATAAACTTTTCTTCATCAAACTATTCTCTAGAATGGTTAAATTGTTAAATGTAAATAATTTGAGACCCACAAAAACTTATTTATTTTAAAAACAATTGCTATGGGACCCATATATTACAAAAAAGTTGTCAAAAAATATTAAAATATATCTCAGTAAAAATTTATTTTAATAAGTTAAAATAAGTAAAAAAAAACCTTAAAATTAATTATAATTAGTAAAAATCAGTTTAATAAAAATTAATTTTAATAAGTAAAAATTATTTTTAATATGTAAAAATAATTTCAATTCAATAAAAAAATAGTTTGAAAAAATCATAGTCTAAACCAATGGTTATGTGACTAACTTTTCATAATAGTAACTAAGAAATACAAATATTATATTTAATAAATAACATTAATTTTAGATAAAAATAATTAATTATCTATTATAAAATTCTAAAAAATTTTTTAAATTATATTAAAATATTATACTTATCTGTGTATAACATATATTAAATCAGTTTATATTTTTCCAAAAAATAATACATGTCAAACTCTCATAATTTTTATATTTAAAATAAACTAAGTATTATGAAATTTCAAAACATACTTTTTCTAAAAATATTTATCAATTAATTATCTTTGAAGGATAATGATAAAATAATTAAATAATATTAAAATAGAAGACGCCATAACAATTTTTTCCTCCAAAACTTTTTAGCTGGATATATGTTATTATATGGTCAGTTTATTTTCCTCAAATTTTCCTCCTAAATTCACTATCTGCCATGTATCATTTTCTATTATTAAATAATATATTTGATTATTTTAATTTTTAATTTTAGTTTTTAAATATAATTATTAGATTTATCTTATATTTTTTTTTAAAATTACATTCTAAATTTAAATCAAGTATCTTTTTTGGATAAAAAAATCATTATCTATTACAAAATTCCAAATGATTTTTTAAATTATGTTCAAATATTATACTTATCTATGTATAACATATACTAAATCAGTGGAGATTTTAATGAGATCGTGTTGGAATAAGAACAATCGGAGGGGTAACAGTCATCCAATTTAGCTTATTGCATGTTGGAATCAGAAGAATCGGAGGGGCAACAGTCATCCAATTCATCTTATTGAGGACTTTTGACTTACTGTATCAAATTGCGGGTTAGCTGACATGGGTTTTGAAGGCTACTCTTTTACTTGGGTTCTTGGTTGTAATCTTTTCTTTTTTTCGAGTATATAATGTGACTTGTAATTGTAGTGATCATGTTAGTTTGTCACTTTCGTTCTTTGCCCAACATAGAAGGATTTTCACTAGGAGATAGAAGAGATTTGAGGAATACTGGTTGCAAGAGCAGGAGTGTATCAATAAAGTTCAAGAGGCTAGGTATGATAGTCAGCTTAAGATAATTTTATGGGCAGGCTGCATTCTATGCTTTATAGGCTTGATGATTGGGTACATTCATGTAACAAAAAATTGTGAAAAGAGGTTGCTGCTTGTAGGCAAGATATTGATAGATTAAAGCTAGATCATTCAACCTCCCATGCCTCAGAAATTTGTGAAGCTTATAAAAAATTAGACATGTTAGTAAGGAATGAAACTTACTGAAGGCAATGCTTGCATTGTAATTGGCTTAAAAATGGCGACAAAAACATCAAGCTTAAAAATGATGGTCAACGTGTGGCATATTGATATCGAGGAGATGTCTGCTGTTGCAATTAGTTATTTTGAGACTTTATTTTCTTCTTCGAGTTCAACTATAAACCCCATCATTCTTGATTGCATAACCAGACGTGTTTTGATAGAGCAAAATCAATCACTTTTACAGCCTTTTAATTGAAAAGAAATAAGTGATGCTTTTAATCAAATGGATCCTTCTAAAGCACCAGGCTCCAATGGTTTACCAGGTAGCTTCTATAAAATTTTTTGGCATCTAGTAGGTAATGAAGTTACTACTATTTGTTTATCTATCTTGAACGGTGCTCCGTTCCTGTATAATTTTAATCACACTGATGTGGTCTTAATTCCAAAAGTGAAGCACCATTCTCGTATGACCCAGCTTTGCCCGCTAAGCTTATGCAATGTTATTTATAAGCTTGTATCAAAGGTTTTGGTAAACCGTATGAAAAGTAGTTTGGCTTCTCTTGTTTCAGATAATCAAAGTGCTTTTGTTCCCTCAAGACTAATCACCGACAATATTCTTCTCAGTACAGAGGCATTCCATTTGTTAAAATTTAATATTGCAGACTGTGGTGGTATGGTGGCAGTGAAACTTGACATGGCTAAGGAGTATGATCGTCGTGAATGAGGATTCATTAGATTTGTTATGCATCATATGGGATTTGATCACAAGTGGATTGATGTGGTTATGAGGTGCATCACTTCGGTGACATACTCTATTGTCCTTAATGGAGATATTATTGGCTTAGTCACTCCGAGTAGGGGAATTATACAAGGTGACTCATTGTCTCCTTATCTATTTATCTTATGTGTGGAGGGTTTTTTCTAGCTTAATTTCCAAAGCTTATGTTGATGGTAAGATTTATGGCTTAAGATTAGCTCCTACTGCTCCAATTCTATCACATCTTTTCTTTGCAGATGATTCCCTTATATTTACAAAGGCTAATCCTAAAGAAGTTATGGAACTTAAATGTTTGCTTCGTGTTTATGAAGCATCCTCTGGACAGCTTGTGAATGCCAATAAATCCAATGCTTTATTTACCTCAGCAGTTTCTCATAACTGCCGGCAAGCCTATTTACATGCCTTAGGTATTAGTGATCAAGCCTTTATTTCCACATACTTGGGGGTGCCATCAGACTTCGTCATCTGTGACTGTTTAAACTTTCCAGGCATCTGAAACTCATCAATCCTTCTACTGAATGGGGATCTTAGGTTGAGAGTAAAGTTTATCCTATAGTCATGCTTGGCTCCTGCCATTTCTTCCACATATCTCCTCACCTCTTCTCTCAACACGACTCTCGAACCATGGTGGCTTGAGGCTTCTTGATCATCTGCCCCCCTTCAGTTCTCATGCTTATGAGAATTCCTTCGCCTATACTATCCGAGCCCTTGTGGGATCGAATCCTTCGATCACCTTCTCTCCTACTCCATATGGCTTCGTTAGTTGCGAGCCTAACTCCTACTCATTCTCTATCATCCTCTCTAAGCCTTCTTCTTCCTTCTCCCACTCTTTCCTCTCTGGCTGGCACTTCTAACACCGATCTGACACCACCTCTTCCTTCTGTGGGTCTGGTTGGTGGTGCTCTCCCTGCTTCTACACCAGTGGGAGTGTTGAAATTCAATCCTCTGCTCACTGCAGGAGGGTCATTGCCAACCTGGGCTGGTGGGTTAGGTGTTGGAGTTGGTTGGAGTTGTGGAAGTAACAAGACAAGGTTAGTGACTAGACTTTATAAAGTAGCCACTAATTCTGGGGTTGTAAGGTGTAGTGTAAGTTGTGGAGCTGGAGTTGAGGAGAGTTGCTTCATTTATACATGAAATTGCTTAGGCTCATTTGGCACACCCATTACAAGCAATTGCTAGAATTTTATTGCCCTGCTCTGTCTCTTTTTTGAGCCGTCGACGGGTGTTCTCTCTGGAAGCAGAAAGGTTGACAGGAGTAAGGTTTATGTGGTAGGCCTTTGAACCATCTATGTGGGCCTATAGACCAAAGTATTGAACCCATTTATGGGTTTGATTTTCATGGACTGTTCAAGTCAATTGTTTCAGGTTTTTTTTTTTCTTTTTTCTCTTGAATGATAACTTGCAGTGATGTACTATGGGTTTGGGCATTTTTTCCCGTTCAATGAATTATTATTATTTGGGCAGAAAAAAAAAACTATATAATAGTTAGATATTTTACAAACTTTATGAATATTTTCCTTGCATTAGAGTAATTGATTTTTTTTTTAATTATTGCATCAAGAATTATTTTTTATTAACCTCCTTCTTTTATCTTTAGAGTTTCATTTTACTTCTTTTCCAGCCATCTACTTTTTTAAGTAAAAAGGCGTACTTTTTTTTTTTTTATCATTTTTGAAATCTAAAATCACTTGTATAAATCTTTTTTTATATATTTATTTTTAAAATAGATACTTATTTTATATAAATTAAAATTTTTATTTTATTTTTTGTGCGTCGTCGTTCTATTGCACTTTCGTCATCTCGATGCGATATTTTAGTTTTGTGTGAGCGATTCAATTATGTAATATATGTTTTATGAATGGATATATAAATAAGATTATAAATTTCAGTATACTGTAAAATTGAAATTACAAGTACTATAGAATTATCAAAGTCACGAACAATGTGTTATTTTATTATAACTATATTCTCTTCAATTATTTTTTATTGAATTAAAATTATTTTTATTAATTAAAATCGATTTTTAATTAACTTATTTTTGTTGAATTGATTTTTACTGATTATAATTGATTTTTAAGATTTTTTGAACGTATTTTTACTGATTTTTATTAATTAAAATTTATTTTTACTAAATTTATTTTTTGTTGAATTTATTTTTAGTAATTAAATTTTATTTTTATTTATTATTTATTTTCTTAAAATTGAAAAGAATATAATTATGTTGTAAACTTAGGTGCTATGGATAAATATTTTTTTTTGACGAATTTGTGTGTATGTTTTTTTTTAAATATTTTGATAGATTGAATTAATAAAATTATTTTTAATTAAAAAAACATTTATTTAAAGATAAGAATTTCTCATATACTAATCGACGTGGCACGTTGGGATGCATGAGTAAGCAGCCACTAGACCAATCCCTACAATTAGATAATACTTTTACATAACGGATTTTGAATAATAATAATAATATAAATAATAATAATATTAAAAATAAGAATAATAAAATAAAATAAAATGTGACAGAGAGATGGTTTGGATCCGTTTTAAGGGAGCGAATTTCGGAGCTGCAAAATGAAACTGTGGTCTCTAAGAGCTAAAGTGCTACTCTTTTGCTGGTTGCGTTGTTGGTGAGGCAGTGCCTCGTCTTCCTCCTCAATGGGGATGCAAATACTCCCCTCTGACTTCGTTTTTGGCTTTCGCCGTTTTTCTCCGATGTGATCTCTTTCTCCTTTATTCTGTCTGATCTCTTTTTCTGTTTGTTTGTTTTTTCATTTATTGATCTCTGAGATTGGAAAATATTTGAGCTTGTTAGGTTTTCAGCCGCTCTTTGTTCGACCAGGTTCAGGTTGGTTCTTTTTTTAATTTAATTTGAAAATGATTTTTGATTATTGCTTTGAGATGAGTTAATTTAATGGAAAGTATCGAATCCTTTTGTGGATCTAATAATGGGTTTTGATTTTTATAGTTATTTCAATAAAGAAAGTTGTGATCTTTGTGTGATGAATCAATCCTAAATGTTCATCTGATTTTGTATGTATTTGCATTTGATTCCTACAAAAGCATTGCAAATTTTTAGATTTATTAATTATCCATTTTTTTTGTATGAAATTAATTATTAATTATCAATTATCCATTTATTGTATGAAAGAAGGAATGAACTGTGCTTTTGTGTCTTTTTTTTTTCATTTTTTATTGGATTTTTTTTTTTATTTTCCTCCTTTTGGTAGTTGAAAATTGAATCAAAAGGAAAAGGTTGATATGCTCCATTGAAACTAAGATGTCCCTCAAAGGCATTGTGCGTGAGCTGAGGGAAATGAGAGATGGAATTGGAAGTATATCAAGGCGAGGGATTGAAGGGAGGCATTGGCGTGGCGGCAGGGCAAGGTCACATATTGCTCCTGATGAAACACCACCTGAATCTGAACCAATTAAGCAGGGTCGGTGGGCTAATTTACCACAAGAACTGCTTTTGGATATTATTAGAAGGGTAGAAGAGAGTGAGGCCTCGTGGCCTGCTCGTGCTGTTGTTGTTTCGTGTGCTTTAGTATGTAGGTCGTGGAGGCAAATCACTAAGGAAATTGTTAAAACTCCTGAGCAATGCGGGAGGCTAACATTTCCCATCTCATTAAAGCAAGTAATGCTCTTCAATTCCTCTTTCTCAATTATTTTTTTCACACTTGATTTGCTTAACTTGTCCTTGCTGCTTGAAATCAGCCGGGTCATCGTGAATCTCCCATACAGTGCTTTATTAGAAGAGATTCTGCAATCTCTACATATCTGTTATATTACGGCCTGGTTCCATGTAAGTCTCGCTATTCTTTCAATGTTAATTTTCTTATTAGATATGTTGTTTGTTACAGTATCATATAAGAAAGTAAATGAAGTTATAAGAAAAGAATATTTCTCAGTGTCTACATTCTTATCAGTTACCTATTGTAGCTGGAACATCATGTACTTGTTATTTATGCCCTTTATGTCTCCTTTTGATTTATTTATTTATTTTTAAGCTAGTAACCATGAAATTTTGATAATTCTTTATGGCTCAAAATTTCGGAGAATAAGGCTAAGTTTGGTATGATGTGATGTAATGTCATCAAGTGCATTTC
>CAOJBK011050398.1:0-13003 GCA_948294925.1 Codiaeum variegatum | reverse complement strand
TTTGTGTGCCTTTTGTTTTTCTTTTATGGATAATTTAATGGCCTGGCTCAAAAATGTTTTATGGGTTGTTAGCAATTGATTGATTATTTAGTTGGGCATTGCAATTTTATGGGTTATTTTGAAAGGAAATTTGATGAGAATAAGAATTTGTTTTGTTTGTGCTATTTGCTTGGCAAATGCCTATTACAACTATAAATTGACAGTTCTTTTATGGGTATTTATTTTTTTTTTAGTTTTGGTAGTAAGTGATCAATTTGGATGTTTAGCAATAGAGGATTTATGGAAAAACCTGAAGCAAATGAGGAGTTCAGAGCTTTTGATCCAATTCGACTCGAATATCAAGTAGAGCAGATGTTCCTAAGACTCGTTTGAACTTACTGTATTCATGTGATATTTTGTACTTTATTGATTGATTGATTAATTCGAGATTTTTAGTTGTTTTATTTATCACTTTCTCTGTTATAAATTTGATTCATAAATTAGTGAAAAGAATACAAAATATCCTTTTTCTTTGCTTAATAATAATGCTTGGCTGAACAGTTGAATGTAGTAGTATGTGGCAGTTTGCTTTTGAAAGCTAAGATTGTCTTATTCTACTTTCTTAGTTTATTGGTGGTTGAGTAGCCAGGGTTATAGTTAATATGTGTCTATGATAGATTCTTTTTAATAGATTCATTATAATACATGCTTAAGGATGGCTGCTTTTGAATATAAAATTTCATTTATATTTTTTATTTAAGTTTATTTTTTAACAGGCTGGAAAAACTCAAAGTACAAGAAGGGTGCCATGCAGCATTTTCTAAAAATGGCTATTTGGATATTGTAAAAGTTCTTAGACGAATTTAGAGAGGGGTATGCCATTCATTGTATTTTATTGCCTAGTTTCAATAGTAGTCCAAAATTAACAGCTGCATTTTGATTTGTATGCAATGTTGTGGATTAAAATGAATCATCTTCTAA
This sequence comes from Codiaeum variegatum, assembly GCA_948294925.1. Classification (NCBI taxonomy): domain Eukaryota; kingdom Viridiplantae; phylum Streptophyta; class Magnoliopsida; order Malpighiales; family Euphorbiaceae; genus Codiaeum; species Codiaeum variegatum. Next base: position 12,043 of record CAOJBK011050398.1, on the reverse strand, counting down.
ATATTTCAGTTAATTATGCAGATGCAAGTTTTTTCTCTATTATTCATATGAATCTTATTTTATCCAACAACTAAAGTTGTTATCTAATTCAAACATGAAATTGAATAAATTTAGCATTTTATATTATAAATGAGTACCTACATTTGATTGGTGAAAAAGATACGAAAATAAGGAGAAAGTGGAGGATCCTATTGATAAAGGCAATACCATTCTACATACTAATGCAGTGAAATAAGGAGATTTTATAGCTGAAAAAGTGGAGGGTCCTACAATTTTATTACAATAAGAGTTACAATAATTTGAGTTAACTTTTAGATTAAACTTATTCTCATATCCATCGTGCTAGATTATAAGCACATGGTGTGTTCCCACTCAGATAATTTAGTTGCATAAAGTAATATTGCATATCAATTAGTATAATTTGTGCATTACATGAAATTGTTTTTTTTTTTTTTAAATTTATATGCCTTCAATTCTTTTTTAAACTTATAAACATAAAGACAAAATCATTATATATTATACTAGTGCATCTAGTTGTATGACTGATCCTTATTAGCCATAATAAAATAATAGTAATAGTGTGGTAATGCGACCAGACAAACTAAGTGTCTAAAGAAGCAATATGCAAGGAAACTTTACTACTTTTTCCTTCTATGACTAGTTTGATTTAGAAAAACAATGTAAGCCTTCTAAGTATTCTTGCAACAACTCATGGTAATATTAGTGGTACTTCAGCCTTTATGAAGACAACTAACATTGTTACCTTTGGTAATTCTCATACTGTTATGGTTGCTACAACAAACTCAAATCCTTATTGGTTTTAAGACATCTTATACAGATCATGTTTGGAAGATAAATTATGTTTTCAAGCTTAATAAGTCTCATAATGCTATAAAATAGACTCCAGGAGCTTGGAATGAAAGATTTACAAATTTTTTGCCTTCTTTTGGTTTTAAGTCACCTTATACAGATCATGGTTTATTCATTGCTACTTCTAGTAATATTGTAATATATCTTCTACTATATGTATATGATATAATTATTATTAGAAATTGTGAAGAAGAAATAACTAAGGTCAAATATTCTCTTCAACGGGAGTTTGAAATGATTGATTACCTTGAAAGTGAAGTATCTCAAAGATGATGGGATTTTTCTATGCCAGACCATGAATGCTATTGATGTGTTGCATAAAATAAGAATGATTGATTAATGTGCATCTTTCACTAAGTCAAATTGCTTTTAACTTACTTAAAGATGAGGTTCCCTTTTTATTTGAATTAGAAAGATATTATTTCAAAATTTGGTAGGGAATTTATAGTAGTTAACATTTACAAGGCTTGATAATACTTATGGTGTTAATGTTATATGTCAGTTTATGCAAAATCTATCTCATTTTCACCTTATTACTACCAAAAGAATCTTGAGATATGTACACAGAACATTAGGGACTAGAATTACTCTGAAACATGCTAAGCATACAACTGATTAGCTACATATAAGAGCATTCTATAATGTTGATTAGGCAGAATTCTCTATTCAAAGGAGGTTTACAATTGGTTTTGTGGTTATGTTAAATGATTCCTCTATATCTAGGTGCGGCAAGAAACAGAACTATGTATCTAGATCAAGCATAGAGGCTGAGTACAGGGAAATGTCAGATGCAACTTCTAAGTCACAATGGACGAGTCATTTGTTAAAGGATTTAAAGATTGAATTAGCTCAAATGCCCTTTTTACACTATGATAATATTTTAACTTTGGCTCTTACTTCAAATCCAGTGCATCATTATAAAGTTAAACACATAGAGGTTGATGTTCATTTCACCAAGTAAAAAGTGGAGGATGCAGAATTCACTCTATAATTTATTTTTTCTCAAAATCAATTAGAAAATTTAGTGACTAAATTTTTATGTTCTCTTAAGCATAATAACTTCTGTGATAGCTTGATGTTATGTATTTACCATAAAGTGAGAGTGGGGGTGTCAGCTAAGTTAATGAGATAGTTTTCTTTTAAGGAAGTTAGTTATTGGTTAGTTTGTTAATGGGTTCTTGGCTATCAATTTCTTTTACAACATCTCTATATACATATGTAAATCAGAGAATGTACACACACTAAGCTCATTCTGTTTAGCTAATAGAATAATAACAACTCTCTCTCTCTCTCTTATTCTTCTTCGTGTCCTAAAAGCTATAGTTTTTAGTACCTGAATTTTTTATAACTTTCTAAACTCAAATTTTATATTTAGAATTTATTTCACCAATGGTTATATACAGACTATAGGATCAAAGCAAAAAAAATGCAGTATTTATCTTTACCTTTTATTCATTATTTTTAGATGGAAATGAACTATCTGTTTGCATCATACATTTATATTCATTAATTTGGGGTATAATATTTATATAAAATTATATTCATTAAGTGACAATTTTATAATTTTTTTTCTAAGAATTATTAATTAATAATGTTTAACTATAGGAGAAACTACTGAAGCGCTTATAGGAACTTGTGTCACAGTTGCCGAGTTCTACAGAGTCTATCACAGACGAGACTGGCATGCCTACAGAGCCAAGGTCGCTGGCATTGGAGGAGATACCTGTTGATATACATCGTCAGGATTTTATTGAGATGCTTGAGGCTACCCCAGAAATGAGGATGATTTATGGGTTGGGCATTAGTGGAATACAGTACTTTAGTCAGCTTGACTCCACATAGGGGGTCCCTACTAGCACATCAGTTCATTAGCCAGCCCAGTCGATTGAGTAGTTCATACTGATTCCAGTGATGACACCCAACATACTCATGATTTGTCTTATGAATAGTTAGAGACGTATAATATATTTGAATGTTCTATAGTACTGTATTTCATTTTGGATTTATTCATACTTGCTCTCTAAAATATGATATCTATATAAATTTTATTATAACCTTTGCACTCATTACCTATGCATAGTCAGTAAATTACTGACACAAAAATTGTTATTATTGATATTATATATTAAAAAGAATTATTTTGATGTACTGACCCATTTTATTTGGTCAGTAAATTACTAACACAATATTTTGGTCGGTAATTAGTCGGTAATGGAATGAATTTTTAAAAAAACTTATCAACCCAATATTTTATTTACCGACCAAACTTGGGTCAGTAATTACTGAACCAATAAATTTTGGTCTGTAATATTTAATTTTGTGATGAGAGAAATACTGACCCAATTTTTGAGTCAGTAAGTGAAAAAATTGGGTTGATAAACCTATTTACTGACCTAATACCCGAATTTACAAACAAAAAAATTGGGTCGGTAAATAATTAATTTTTTATAGTGTATTAACTAGTCGTTTAATCCAAGTGAATCTCCCTGTCATAGGAGACTACTTCATAGGTATGCCCATCTTAATTGCATTATTGCAAAACCAAGGTAATTCTTTTGGGGAAAAAAGGAAAAAAAAAACAAGGCAATGTATAATTTTTTTTTTCTTTTTCCAGAATTTTAAGGTATTAATAGCAATGGAATCAAAGAATCTGGTGAATCAAGAATTTGTGAGGTTGGATCATTTCAATGGGACCAATTATATGCGATGGAAAGATAAGATGATGTTCCTGTTAACAACCTTAAAGATATCTTATATCTTGGACTCCAATCTGCTTGATATCCCTGCTGCAACTAATAAAGATTCTGAATAATTAAAGGCAGGACAGAAGAAATGAAAGGAAGATGAATTGCTATGAAGAGGACACATTCTCAACAATCTATCTGATCATCTCTACGACTTGTTCACAATAATTAAATCTCCAAAGGAAATCTGAAAGTCTCTAGAGTACAAATACAACACAGAAAAATAAGGTGTGGACAAATTTTTAATTATGAAGTTTTTTGAGTTTTCAATGGTTGATAATGTATCTGTCATTGATCAAGTCCATGAGTTACAAGTCCTGGTTTCCAAACTTAGAGACTTAAAAGTGGAAGTTCCAGAATCATTACAAGTAGGAGGAATAATTGCAAAACTTCCTCCTAGTTGGAATGATTACAAGAAGAAATTATTGCATACCACAGAAGATTTTTCTTCTGAGTTGATTCAGAAACATTTACGTATTGATGAAGAGACCAAAATCGATGTCAAGAATTTTTCTAATGAATCTGCTGCAACAAATATTAATTTTGTTAAAGAAAATCAGAATTCTCAAAGAAAGAATGCTCGGAACAAGAGGAAATCTTTTGGCATTGCAAACAATTATAATAACCCAAGCAACTTTAAAAAGGGAAAGACTTACTATCACTGTGGCAAAAAAAAAGGCATTATAAAAGAGAGTTTAGGTTTTTGAAGAAAAAAAAAGGACATAATGCCTGAAATTCTAATAGTGCAAATATGGTTGAGCATGAAACAGAATTGGTTGCAATGGTTTTAAATTTGCATATTGGAATGATTACTGAACTTCATATGGCTGCCATTAGTTTGTCTGATGACTGGTGGTATGATTCTGGAGCAACGTTTCATGTATGCAATAATAAAAATTATTTTAAAGATTGTGAAGTTGCTAAAGAAGACCAAGAAGTTTAGATGGGGAATTCTAGTGCTGCAACAGTAGCGGACAAAGGGAGTATTGAATTGAATTTCACTTTTGGAAAGAAATTGTTGTTGCTTAATGTCTTAAATGTATCAGATATGAGAAAAAAAATTTGTATATGCTAGTTTGCTTAGTAAGAAGGGTTTTAAGTCTGTATTAGAATATGATAAGTTGATTCTGTCCAAAAATGGATTGTTTGTGGGAAAGGGCTACTTATGTGATGGGATGTTCAAATTTAGTGTTAATAATAAAGTTAGTAATTCTGTTTACATGGTTGACTCATCTTTATCTTTATGGCATGATTTTTTGGCACATGTTAGCTTTAGGTCATTAATATTTATGGCTAAACATGGACTTATTACTTATAAAAATGATGATAAAGTACATGTAAGGTTTGTATTCAAGCAAACATGACAAAAAGACCTTTTCCTAAAGTTGAAAGGAATTAAGAATTATTAGGACATATACGCTCAGATATATGTGAATTAAATGAAATTTTAACTACAGGAGAAAATAGATATTTCATAAACTTTTATAGATGATTATACAAAATATACATATGTTTATTTAATGAAACTTAAAGATCAGGCTTTTCATATGTTCAAAATCTATAAATATGAGGTTGAAAATCAAAAGGGAAAGAAAATTAAAATTTTAAGGAGTGACAGAGATGGTGAGTACTTTCCAACATAATTCTCTTCGTATTGTGAAGAAAATGGAATTATACATCAAACTAGTGCCCATATGCACCTCAACAAAATGGCTTGGCAGAAAGGAAAAATAGAACACTTATTAACATGCTTAATTCAATATTGGTAAATGCCAAATTGCCTTTTAACTTATTGGGAGAAGCTTTATTCACTGCCAGTCACATACATAACATAATTCCTTCCAGAAAATTAAAAGTCTCTACATATGAATCATGGAAGAAAAGAAAACCAAATTTAAGTTATCTTAGAGTTTGGGGTTGTCTTGCCTTTTATAGAGTTCCTGATCCTAAAATGATGAAATTAGGACTTAGAGCCTTAAAAGGTGTATTTGTTGGATATGCTGAGAATTCAAAGGCATATAGAATTTTGGATTTGAGTTCTAATTTTATAGTTGAATCAAGAGATGTAGAGTTTATTGAAAACAAAATCCAAAATGATTCACCTATAATTAATGAACCGGCCAGAAATTTTAACATAGTTAATGAGCCAGCAAATAATTCAAATATTGATCCAAATTCTAGCCGTAAAAGAATTCAAGATGATCCTCCTACAGAAATTAGGAGAAGTCAACGTGCTAGATAAGAAAAGAGTTTACATCCAGATTTTATATCTTCAAAATCTATTGTTTGCATAGTTGAAGGCAATAGGACTGATATAATTAATAAGATGCCAATCTTATTAATGGTTGACGATGATCCTATGACATACAAAGAGGCAATGCCAATCTTATTAATGGTTAAAGATGATCCTATGACATACAAAGAGGCAATGATGTCTCATATTGCTGCCTTTTAGAAAGAAGTAGTCAATTATGAAATGGATTCACTAATATGTAATAATACATGGATCATCGTTGATTTGCCTTCAGATTCAAAGGCCATAAGATGTAAATGGATTTTTAGAAAGAAATTTAATATGGATGGGTCAATACAAACCTTTAAGGCTAGGTTAGTAGCAAAAGGTTTTAGGAAAAAGGAAGGAATATATTATTTTGATACATATGCTCCTGTAGCTCGTATAATATCCATGAGAGTACTATTAGCTATATCATCAATATACAATTTATATGTACATTAAATGGATGTTAAGATAACTTTTCTAAATGGTGATTTTAGATAAGGAAGTGTATATGGAACAACCCGAGGGCTTTGTGTTACGAGGCAATGAGCATAAAGTCTGTAAATTAATAAAGTCATTATACGGATGGAAACAAGCACCTAAATAGTGGCATGAGAATTTTGATTCTGTAATTTTAGAATATGGTTTCACACATAATGTTGCCGATAGATGCATTTATTCAAAATTTACATATGATTTTAGTGTAATTATATGTCTTTATGTAGATGATATGCTCATTATTAGCATTAACATGTTAGACATTAATGATACAAAAAATTATCTAACTTCAAAATTTAAAATGAAGGATCTGAATGAGGTAGATATGATTTTAGGTATCAAGGTTAGAAAACATAGCGAGGGATTTGCTCTTTCTCAATCTCATTACATTGAGAAAATCTTGAGCAAATTTAAACATTTAAATATCAAATAAGTAAATACTCCATATGATGTTTCTTTCAAGTTAGCATAAAATATTGGTAGAGCAATTGCTCAAGTTGAATATGCTAGTGCAACCGAAAGTCTAATGTATGCTATACCTTGCACTAGGTCAGACGTTGCTTTTCATTGTGTGTAAACTATCCAGGTAAACAAGCAATCCTAGTGTCGATCACTGGAAAGCAATTGCTAGAATGCTTTGCTATTTGAAAAGGACCATATTTTTTAGATTGTTTTATAACAACTATGTAAGTGTACTTGACGGTTATACTGATGCTAGTTGGATAACTAGTGCAAATTATAATAAGTCAACTTCATGGTGGGTATTTACCCTAGGAGGTGGTGCTGCTTCTTGGGCATCAAAGAAACAAACTTATACAACCTATTCCACTATGGAATCTGAGGTCATAGCATTAGCTCCAGTTGGAAAAGGGGCAGAATGGTTAAGAAATATGTTATTAGATATTGAGTTGTGGCCATAACCGATGCCAGCTATCTCTTTACACAGTGATAGCCAAGCTACTATGTTTAGGGCATTAAACAAGATATACAATGAAAAATCTAGACATATAAGTTTGAGACACGAATATGTGAGACAACTAATTTCTAATGGAATAATTACCATTGTGTATGTAAGATCTTGTAACAACCTAACATATCCTTTTAATAAGGGACTTTCAAGAGATTTAGTAAGAAGGACTTCTGCTAGTTTGAGTTTGAAACCATTTAACTAAGCTTACTAATAATATGAACCCAACTTTTACTAGTTAGTTTACTAGTTAAAGGTTTAATGGTTAAGAACAAATTATTAGTAAGTGATATAAGATTAAAAGGGAGGATGATAGGAAGGTTAATTATTCCCACTCTTAATGAAACCCTCAAAAGGATTTCACCTATATGAACATAGGAAGTGGTGCCGCTTCAACAATAGTTTGGACAAAATATTGTAAATGTTCATTAATCTAAGAGGTAGCACTAGGCCATATTAGTCCTAAAATTAATGGTGAACTTTTGCACTAACCTATTTGGATTATGTGTGTGGTATTTCCAATTTTATTATATAGAATCTGGATTTAAGCTGATTACAAACCTGATTTCGTTAAAATCTTGAAATGCTTACACTAAGGAGAGGTTTAAATCGAAATATACTTTCTCTTAGGCTTGAGACAATATTTAACCTAATATTACAAGCTAAGTGGGGGATTGTTATACATATAGCTTGTATATTAGGAACCTTGTTAAGAGAAAATGGTAAATTAAAAGATATTTATCCCACATCGCTTAAGAGAGGAAGTGTTTTACAATTTATATATCATTGAGTATCAGATCTATTAATTTGGAATTTGGTAGGAAAAATTGAGCTAATTCAAAATTGGAATTCAAAATGCCATAAAATTTAAAATTCTATACAAATATATAATTATTTAATGATGGCATTTAGCACGTGCACATGAAAATAAAAAAAATTACTAGTCCTAATTATAGTAATTATTTTTTTTTCTGTTTATTATTATTAATTTTTTTATTAAAATAATTATTTATTATTTAATTTTAAATTTATTGAAAAGACATATCTTTTAAGAAAGATATATATTTATGGAATGATACATCCTTATAGGAAGATATGTTCTTATGAAATGACACATCCTTATGAAAAAGAATGATAACTATAAATCTATTTTAAATAGAGTTGTGTCAGGAAAAATTATTACATTATTATCTTTGCTTCTTCTTCTCAAGAAAAAAAAATACAAAAATTCTGATAAAAATTTTGTGAAATTGCAATCACAAAATTTTAAGACTTTATTGTATACTGAAGATACATTACCTTAATCCTATAGCAAACTTGGTGAAGATAATTAATATCTTAAAATTGTTATGATAGTAGAGAGTGTTTTTATGGCTCAAAGCCTGCAGACTTACACCCATTATCATAACATAATTGTATAATAATTTGTAAACATTAGAAAAGAAACCATTTTACTTGGCAAAAAAAAAAAAAAAGAAAATAAACCATTTTATTAGGGCTAAAAAACAAAAATGGTCCATAAACTTGAGCATGTATTATAGTGTCATCCCTCAACTCAATTTTATTATTAAACAATTCCTAAATTTTGAAACTATTGTTAAATATAGTCTATTTAGCAAGTTAGAGATTAAAAATTACGTGAAACACATTTTTATTTTTTCATTTTTGTTAGAAAATAATAAAATTAATCATTCCCATTTACCTTGTAAAAAAATATTATTGATAACAATTAACTTAAACTTGACAATTGTTGAGATGAAGAAGAATGAAGTCATGAGTTATGAAAATCATTGGGTCTGAGTCAGTGACAGATTCATAAAATTTTTTTATTGAGAGTAAAAATTTTAAATGTTATAATAAATTATATATAAATATAATTTATAAATAAAATTAAAAAATTAAAATATAAATTAAATTTATTTTTATTTTTATTTTATATTTTTTTATAAAAAATACTTTAAAAATTATGAATATATCCTTAAAATTATATTAAAAAAATTATAAATTTTAATTTGGTAGAAAAAAATAATAAAAGAAGAAAATTTAAAAATTTATTGTGATAAAAAGGTAAAAATCTTTTAAAAAAATTATAATAAGGATAATTTAGAGAGATTCCAAAATTTTTTTTTTCGAGACAATTGACTTCGTATTTGGATCTGCCTCTGGTCTGAGTTACAGGAAAAATTAGAACGAGAATGAGGAGAAGGATATGAAACGAGTTTGATTTAAATTTGAATTTTTGTAGCTGGAGGCGTATGTGGCGGCGGCGACGACGACGACGCTTTTGGGTTTGATTTTTTTTTCCCCTAAATGGAGTGGCCTGGTTTTATTTTAATGGGTAATAGGTGACTTTGTTGTGCAAGAGGAGATGGAGGTGATTTACTGTATTTGAATTGAAGGTAGTTCTGGTGTTTTGGATGGTGGCGGGATGTTGAGTGCTAGGGCAAGAAACAATGAGCAAGAGTTTTTTTTTAATAAATTATTTTAATAAATTTATAATTAAAATATGTATTTGACCTTAAAAAATATAAAAATATTTATTTTTATTAAATTATTTGTAAATATTAATTAATCAAACAGATAAATAAATGTTTATGAAAATAAAAATATTTATTTATCAATCAATATTTTTATAAATATTTTTTTAATAAATTGTTTATAAAATTAACAATGAAAAAATACTTATTTTTAATAAATTATCAAAAATGATAAATATTTATTTTTTGATATATTATTTTTAATTTATTTATTTTAATAATATTTATCAATAAAAATTATTAAAAAAATATTACAAAGTAAGTTTTGATTTGTAGGACAACGTTCTAATAGAAGGGACGATTTATGTTTTTAGCCTTTTAGCTTTGGGGTTTTAGCGAGTGGCAGAGAAACAGAGAATTTTTTTTTTTGCTAGAAGAAACAGAGAAAATTATTAACCAAAATAAATGGAAAACAGCAGCTTGGAGCAGACACTGCAAGATGGGAAGCTCCATCGACAGCTCAATTCCCTTATAGTTGCTTATCTGCGCGACAAAAATCTCAGCCAGGCAATCTTTTCTATTTTTTTTTTCTAATTTTTTTGAAGACATAGGAATGTTACTTCTATTAGCATAGTTTAATTATGTCAAACTTAGCTCCACACTTATCAAAGTTGTTTCCTTTTTTCCATCCAGTGATCTTATGTGATTAGCTAAAACGAAAATTAGGGTTTTAAATTTGTTTTCTTTAATAAACTATGGGATTGTTTGGGAATTTGGTGAAATTCTAGTCTTTTGCAGGCTGCAAGTGCAGTTGCATCAGCCACAATGACACCATTGAATGTTGAGGCTCCTCCTAATAAGCTTATTGAGCTGGTTGCCAAGGTTCTTACATACTTTTTTTTTTTGTTCTTTTATGTTGCATGTGGTAGTTAGATTATTAAGGAAATGAAGCCTTTGGGTACTAAGATGACAACAGGGTCTTGCAGCAGAGAAAGATGAGATGTTAAGAGGGGTTAATTCCTCTGCAGTGTGCGATTTGGGATCCTTGATACCTGCAGCATATGGCTCAATCCCAGCTTCTCGTGCTGCCTCTGTTGATTTCAGGTGATTTATAGTCCAGCTATTTGGCTTAGCCACTCAATATGCATTGATGTAATCATGACTAAAATTATGTCCATTTATTAATATTTAGTCCTACTGCAACTGCAGCTTAAGTAGCTCACATCCTAATGGATTAACAATTTTATAGAATTACACTGAAAAATGAATTCATACTCTTCTCTCCTTCCACAAAAACACACATGCACTCAAAAAGTAAAGCAAGAGAGAGATCATGACATATCTCTTGTCCCATCAGTGCCATTCAGGACACAAAAGGCTCATCAAAAAATTTTCCAAAGCATGAGACTCGGCATCTTTCTGAGCATAAGGTATGCAATGGGGAAAACAATTGACTGCTCTGTTGATGATAAGTCAAGTCATATTTTTAATAAACTGAGGGTTTAGATTTTCTAGAATATTGCCAGATGTGCACGATTTAGTCCTGATGGGAGGTTTGTTGCCACTGGAAGTGCAGACACATCAATTAAGCTTTTTGAGGTGGTATTTTCTCCTTATTAATTGATTATGTGGTTTGTCATCTGTTTAGTGATAATCTCATATACCTCCTAACCACTTATTCTTTGTGCAGATTTCAAAAATAAAGCAGATGCTGCTGTCAGATACAAGGGATGCTCCTGTCCGACCTGTCATACGAACATTTTACGACCATATACAAGTATTTCTACTGCATTTAACAATCTGATGACACTGCCTATTGCTGCATGAAATACATTCAAAAAAAAAAAAAACTATTGTTATATTAAATTATGCTCCAAATCTGAGTTATATGGCTTTTATAGTCGTCTCTCAGCGTTCATCTTGTCTCGTTACTTAAATTGGCTTGTAAGTTGCATGACTCATTGAAATCTCATCATTTCAAGTTCCTGGAATTGGCTAATTAGCATATGTTTGTTATCATGGAGTTTAAATCTTTAAACTAGAATTAGGACTTACCATTATTTTCTAGTTGTACTCTTTTTATGGATAGACTCCTTCAGGGACGCAGTCCTATATAATCTAATTTTTTGTTAATGTTTTGCACAGCCAATAAATGATCTGGACTTCCACCCTCAAAGCACAATTCTAATATCAGGAGCCAAGGACCACA
>CAOJBK011049828.1:0-14593 GCA_948294925.1 Codiaeum variegatum | reverse complement strand
AGATGCATTTGGGTGCTAATTTGGAAATCAGAAAAAATGATGAAGGGATAAAGGGCAATAACAACAGTGACTAGGGGGATGTTGAGGGTCCTTCAGGTAAGATGACTAATTGGCAGATATGGTTGATGAGGAAGATGGGCTGAAGTTAAATCTAAGAGAAAGGATAAGGTTAAGCAGCAAGGAGAAAATAGAGTTGAGCTTTCTAAGAGGCCATCTCGAAATATGAAACCATCCTGTTTTAGATGAAGACGTTCTATTGGAATTACAGGGGATTTGGCAACCCTGAAACCCAAAGAACATTCAGAAATTTTTATCATTCTTACTCCCCATATTTTTTTTGCCTTGCGGAGCCGATGGTTGATGTTAATTCAATTCCAGTATCCTTTTGGAGTTCGTTAGGCCTTACTCTTTTGGTTATCAATCAAAAGCCCCTCCCTTGTCTTTGGATCTTTTGTAAAATGAAAGCTTTTCAAGTCACTGCTTCTGTAGTGGATGAATAATTTGTTTTTGTGGTTTGTGGGATTGTCAATAGGTTCTATTTTATCTATGCCAATATTTGGTCAAATAAAAGGATGCTTCTTTGGAATTCTTTTTGTACTTCCTTGAATTGAATTCTTGACCATTGGATGATGATTGGTGACTTAAACTCTGGTTTTGGAGCTCATGAAAAAATTGGCAAAACTCCTGTTGCTTGACCTTGTTGTGATTTCCAAGGCTTCATTGATGATTGTTCCCTTTTAGAAGTTCAAAAGATTGGAGCGCGCTACAATTGATTTAGATGTCGAAGAAGGTGTACTTGTGTTGAGAGTAGGCTAGACAGAGCTCTTATTAGCTCTAATTTCACTTCCTTTTGGCTATAGGCCAACTGCATTATTTTACCAAGACATTACTGGGATCATTGTCTCCTTAGTTTAGACACTAATGTTGGTGTTGGAAGATCTTTTTTCAAGTTTCAATCAATGTGGACTTCTCATCTAGATATCAAGTCTTTTATTGCAAGAACTTGGGAAAGTTTTCATTTCAATGGCCTCTAATATAAGTTCTGATTGCAAAACTAAAGCACCTCCGTCATGCTTTGAAAAATTGGAATAGAGAAGTCTTTGGAGATTTGAATAAAAATGTCAAAATGGCTTTAGATGAATTGCAACAAATTTAAGCTGACATTGATGTGGGTAATCTTACAGAGGAGGCCCTCTGTTGTGAATTGGAAGCACACGAGATGCTGGAGACTCTTATCAAACAGTAAGAAGCATTCTGGTAGGACAAAAGCCATGTAAAATGGCTTGGGGGAGGTGACCAAAACACAAATTTTTTCTAAAAAAAGTCATGCATAGCGAGTTGCACATGTTGGAATCCATTGTTTAAACATAAATAGTCATGTGTGCTTAGACCTAAACTTAATAAAAGACCATATTCTTGAATTTTTTGGTGATTTGTTTGTAGCTCCCATCTCAGACAGCAGCTAGGACTTTAATGAGGTGCAGAATGTCATTCCTTCGCTAGTCACTATTGAGGAAAATTAAAGCCTTATTTCTCTTCCATCTTCGAAGACTATCCGAAAACATAGTCTTTAACATAGATGCGGATAGTGCTCCAAGACTGTATGAGTTTTTTGGACACTTTATCAAAACTTATTGGGACATAGTAAAAAATGAAATGTGTGCCGTGGTAACTCAATTTTTTAGTTCAGGTTGTATTTCCGGAGGATTCAATTACAATAATAAGATATTGATTCCTAATGTGGCTAAAGCAATGGATATCAAGGACTTCTGACCTATTGTCTTGAGTAACTTTTCTTTTAAAATCATGTCAAGAATTCTTGCTGACAAGTTAGTTGATATTGCTTCTCAGGTGATTTCAAAATATCATTTTGATTTTTTAAAAGGTCAGGTTATTGGGGACTATATTGCAACAACTTTGGAAGGAGTTAATATTTTGAATAAAAAATGCTCCGAAGGTAATTTAGCACTTAAAGTTGATATTGCTAAAGCATTTGACACCATTAGCTAGCATTTTATTGGTTTAATTCTTGATGCTTTTGGTTTCTCCCCGGTCTTTAATAGTTGGGTTCAGGCTCTTTTTGGCTCAGCCAGGCTCTCTATACCATTGAATGGTGAAGCTTATGACTATTTTTCCTACAGTAGAGGGGTGCGTTAGGGGGACCCTTTGTCCCTGCTTTTGTTCTACTGGGCAGAGGATTCTTTTAGTAGGAAAATTGAGAACCTGGTGACTGAGGGCCATAAGACACCTATGTCTCATGGGGGAGCAACTTTTCCTACTCATATACTCTATGCTGACAATGTTTTAATCTTCTGCAAAGTCATCTTTTCTAACATTAATGTAATCTTCCAGCTTTTTGAAAGCTATGGCGTTCTATTGGGTCAGATTGTTAATTGGAACAAGTCCTATATTTATTTTAGCTCTCATATTTTTGTTGCATGTTGTGCTAAATTGAAGAGTAATTTTGGTGTTAAGCAGGGCTCCCTTCCATTTGTCTATTTGGGAGTGCCTTTGTTTGTTGGAGCTCCAAGGCAAAAGTAGTTGCAACCCATCGTTGATAAAATTCTTTCTTAATTCTCAAGATGGAAAGGGGAGTCTCTCTCGCAAGATGGGTGATTGGTTTTAATTAACTATGTTATCAAGAGTTCTTTTCTTCATTCTTTGAGTATATATAAATGGCCTTAAAGTTTTTTTAGGCACCTTAAGAAGAATAATAGAAATTTTCTATGGATTGGCTCTTTTTCTTTTCGAAAGTTAGTCACAGTGTCTTAGTCTAAATGTTGTTTACTGCGGTTAGAAGGTGGAATTGGTCTAAAAAACATGACTCTATTGAATGAAGGGATGTTGTCATGCCTTGCTTGGGGAATGATCGCAAATGATTCGTTTGTGTTTTCTCTTTTTAGACAACGATACTTGATCATTAGAGGTAACTTGAAGCACTCTTTTTTTCTCTCTTCTATTTGGACTTAATTAAGAACTGTTATGTTGACTTGTGGAATCATCATTGGTGGCTTGTGGGTAAGCACAGTAGTCAAAATTTCTAGTTCAATAAGTGAGTAATTCTAACAATGGTAGAGGTTGTTGGATTGGGGAATATTAATTTTAAGCATTCCATTAAAGATTTCTTTTCAGATGATGGTTGAAGGATACTGTGGCCATGAAGACCGCATACTCAGCTATTGAATCAATTATTTCTGGTGTTCAGTTGCTTGACAATGCTCTGGATTTTTGTGCCTGGACTGAATCCAGTGGCAAAAAGCTATCTTGCAAGGCGTATTACAATTATGTGAGACACTCATATGCCAAAAAAAGAATTTTTAAACTCATTTGGCCCCTTTTATCCCTCCCTCAAGGTACAGGACTTGCTGGAAGCTGCTGCATGAGAGGCTGGCAATTGAAGACATACTAGCTAATAAAGGAATCGAGCTGTTGTCTTGCTGTCACCTCTGTGGTAGTGCGTTGGAGACCTCAAAACATTTGTTCATGGTATGGTTCTTTTCTCAGGTGATTTGGAGAAGTTTGTACTCGTTCATTGGGCTGGTCTACTCTCCAAATTTAGATATTGCTAAATTTTTGAGGAGTGCATTTTCAATTGACTTGAGCTCACAACTTGCTGTCATTTGTAGAACTGAAGTATTTTCTATAATTTGGCTCATTTGGTGCACTAGTAATGTTGCAATTTTTCACGATACACAACCAAATGTTCATGTTGTCCTACGACATTTATGGAAGTTGATGAAGGAGGCAACATCTTTTCAGATTGGTGTCATGAATAATTCCCTTACTGATCTTAATGTGTTATCTTCTCTTAATGTTTCGGGAAGGCCAAAACGAGCCTCGATAATTATTTCTGTGGTTTGGTAACATCCACCTTCAGAGTGGATAAAAGTTAACACTGATAGTTCTTTTGCAAATAATTTATTTTGTACATGTGGTGTTTTTTAGAAACATGACAGGTTTTTCCCTTGGCTGTTTTTCTTTTGGCACTAGTTCTAATATTGCTTATATGGCAGAATTGTAAGTGGCTCTATATGCAATTGAAATGACATGGGAAAAAGGGTGGCATGGAATATAGCTAGAGAGTGACTCGACTTATGTCATTTCATTATTCAAGACAAAGTCATAGGAGCTTCTATGGGAGCTCAAGGTGTGGTGGTCCGAATTCCTCAATATGATTTCTTTTATGAATGTGATAGTCTTGCACGCATATCATGGGGGATCATTTTATGATGATTTTATCAAATGAAAGACATTTAGATTTGTATAGGCGTATAGCCTTTCTTTTCTGATTGTATTTTTCCAGTAATTGACTTGGTTGCACTCTCTATTTTATTTTTATTTTTTCATTAATAATATTTTGAGGGCTAGAACATGAAAATGTCACTTTATGGATATCAACCTAGTTAGAATACCTATGATGTGATCATTGATTCCTGCTGCTCAAGTTTTTTTTTAATTAAAAAATTAATCTCACCTTAAAATTTTCTATTTAAATTAAATTTTTAATAATAAAATGTTACGTAAAAGATATGTTTTTGAAGATCTCATTAGTACAAACGAGTAACACTCGTCTAATCTAGGCAGATAACAAAGTTTATTTCATAATAAAATCAAAATAATAAGAGAAGGTTAAGAAATTGCACAAGTCCATGAAGTTTATGATAACTTAATGGAATTTCCACTCAAATCTTCTTTTTCCAGCTCCAATTCAGTGATGATCTGTAAATTCTTCTTTAGAATCCTTCCTTGATCTGTTCTTTGTCTCCCTAAGTCTCCTCCCCTGTCTGCTCTAATGAAGTTACCTGTCTCCTTTTATCATTAGAATCCCATATGACTTTGTTTCCTTGATTTACTGCTGAAAAATAGGCTTCCGAAGGTTGGCACGGGTGACTCCCACAGCCCGTGCCAACACCCGTGTGAGAAAAATTGATGGGGTTGAGTGGCAAAAAGCTCCCATGATACCCACCACGGGCCATAGCATGAACCGTGGGAAGCTACTGCTTCTCTTCCCCTCTTTTCAGAACACTTCCACGGGCGTCAGGTGGCTGCCACGGGCAGTGTCACTGGTCATGGTAGCCATTGTTTATGGGATGGGGGAGACAGTATACTCCTACGGTCCCTGCCACGGGTCATGGCAGCGCTCGTGGGAGGCTAATGTCTCTTAAATGACCTAAATTCCTCCCACGACCAAGTGCTATCCTTGGCATGAGTCGTGCCAACGGCTGTGGGAGGCTACTGTCCATCCTAAAGACCATCCTTTGCTCCGTTTTCGCGCATTTCTTTCGTCTTTCGAGCCTGAACCTTGAAATAATTTATCCTATCCTCGGAATTCAATTTATTTCTTGGAAGCGACAAAAAAACTTAGAACAAAAATATTAAATTCAATTTGATGCACAAAATCGTCAAGAAAATGGGGTACAATAATGCATAATTTGTCAATTATCAGCCGACAACTATGGGTGAGCTAAAATCTTTATCAACATAGTGTCGCAGCGGGTCAGTCACTTATAATGTCGTAGAATATGTACGCTTGTTCGAGAATATCCATAGGAAATCAGTCCCTTTAGGTAGGCTCTGCTATTCAAACTATATCGAATTAGTCACTAGTACACATAGTCTGATGGTTATACCCCTATCAGTATGAGTGTTCTGTCATATACAAGTGGTCACTAGGACTTCCACAAGCATATCAATAATGTTAAAATCAAATAGGTCATGTGAGGCTTATCAATTTCATATCAAAGACATTTAATAACAATCATTAATAATGGCAATGTTCATGGTAAGTTCATATTAGGGTTTGAATCAAAATTTGGCAAGGTTGCACATTAAGCATTAACATAATGCATAAAACTCATCTCAATTCCATTTTATCTATTAGCCTTAAGTTAATTTTGAGTAATCCCCAATTCAATTAAATTCTTTCCAAACCCTTATACACTCAAAATGGAGGTCTGAGTGAGCGAAAAATCATGTTTTAGTCGAAGACTGGCAGCCTTCACTTCTCTGGCTAGTGGTGGCATGTTCGGCAGCCTCTGGTGATTGAAAAGGTACCGTTGGAAAGCTCTCTCAATGTTATAAAGGTTAGTGGTGCATGTTTAGGTGAAAAGGTGAAGAAAGGAGGCCGTTTTGGCCGAAGACAGTGCCACCACAACTCTCTCTACAATAACTATAATGTTTTCTCACTTCTCTCTAGAACTCTCTCACTTTCTCTTACTAAAAATTTGGTGTGTTGAAGAAAATGAGAAGAAGGAGAAGTATTTGTATGGTATTAGGTGGAAAAGAGAGCTTAAAGAAGTTTTTACAATGTCCTTAACCAATCATCCATCAACACACACACATTTACTTTATAACAACCAATTAAATGAGACTTGTGGTCCCCACTAGTTTACATTTAAATTTTCATATTTATATTATCTTATAAGGTTAAAATTAGTTACTAATACACACTAACCTTGTAAATACAAATTAATATCCTTAAAATTAATTTTTCATATAGCATACTCCAAATTGCACCTAGTATGCTCAATGCCTAATTTTAGCTTACCATCAAATTTAATTTTATTTATAGCATTACATATTAATACTTACCTTATTAACTTAATTGCTTATGGATTACTATCTCTACTAAACACTCCTTTAATCAATTTCTATTCGATCAAATTTCAAGGTATTTGATGGATTGCGAGAAGAATGCACATGCATAACATGAAAGACCATTTCATATCAATTTGAAATATAGGGTGTTACAATAGAGTACTTGGGTGCTCTTTTAAAGATATTTTTTCTGATATTTTCACTAACTCTTTTTGTCTAATTAGACAGGGCTCAAAAGCTAAGTTTTCGACTAGCAATTGGCTATCTCCTATAGTGGCAGATTGTTTACATCTTGCACTCAAAGAGCAATCTATATTGGTTGAAAGGTAGAGAATTTTTGAAGAGATGTCGCATGATTACTTTTGAATAATTTCCCTTCCAATTTAGTGGCTTATATTCAGCATGTCAGCTACTCTAAATAAGACTCCGACTGACATCTTGAATGGCAAGCTTATTATCAAGTTTTTCTATGATCATGCTAGCTCTGCTTCTTTGGTATAACAATATTTGAGGTATTTTATTCCTCCTTTGTGCTCAATCCTTTGCTATAGGGTCTTATTAGATCACTTGCCAACTAATGTTTGTTTCAAGAAGTGAGAAATGTGTATAGCTTCTCATCGTGTACTATGTGCGACTATAAAAAATATTGTATTTTTTTTTGTTACTTATAGAGTTCTTATGGAGATTTGGAGAGGTGTTTCTATCATTTTTCTATCATTTGAATGTGGAAACTACTTTGGAGAGGTTGATGAATAGTGCTATGAATTGTTCATTGAGTTCACTGGTGAAAGTTTTATGGAGCATGGGACTTGGCTCATAGGGCATACTAGGAATGAGTTTATTTTCAAAGACAAACTTATGAATATATTTTATATTCTTAGAAGACTTTGTCAATATGTAAGGGAGGTTCATGATTTGCAGCTAGGTATTATAAATGGTCTCTTAGATGAGATTTAGCTATTTCATAGTTTAGGAATCTCTACTATCCCTCAAAATCCCTTGAATATTATTCCAACATTTATTGTTTGGTTGGATAAAATTAACACTTATGGATCAACCATTGGTATTTCAGGACCTTCAGGTCTAAGTGGAATTTTTTGAAATATAAGAGAATTTTGTCATGGTGTATTTTCATTTCATATTGATTCTTTCTTCATCTTTATTCTAGAATTAGTAGTTTCTATCTTTGTTGTGTTTAAATGTTACAGAGTTGAGATGTAACAAACTATGACTAGAGTGTGATTTAATGTATGTTATCACTTTATTCAAATCTTAATCTGCAGATGTACCTTAATCATGTAGTTTAGATTGGTCCAATTGTCTATTCTATGTTGGTTCCATTAAGTTTGTAGTTTCTTATGTATACAGAGAAGGTAATAAGATAGCTGATAGTTTAGCCATCTTTGGTGCTAGATATAACGGTTCTTCATGGTGGGCATCATGTCGTGATTTTGTATTACTTTAGCTTATGATGATTTTTTTAAGAGAGAACTACAGATTTATATGAGGTTCTCTCTTAGGAATAAACTTTGTATTATTCTTTTTTTTTTAACTTTTATTTGCAACCCTAGATAGATGAAGAGGTTCTATGAAGGCATATGCATATTTATATTAAAGGGAGTGGGAACAGTTGACCCTACTAACCTTTAAATTTTCTTTTTAAAAATATTCATATTTATTAATTTTCCTACTAAATTTTATATATTTTCCTCACTAAATTACAATTTACTCATTAAAACAAAAATTATAATTTACAAATACTTTAATTTTTTTTTATGTAGTTTTATAATTATATTTTTTTTTTGCCAAAAGTGAGCCAAGTATTATTGCTCAATATAAGCTCAAGACTCCCATGATACACAATAAACTATCTTAACACTTTAAATTACAAAGAAAATCCTCACCAATTACAAAAGATCTCATCTCTCAAGCTAGCTTCTAAGGTATAAAACCCCAAATTTGCATCATAACAAATGCTAGGATATACAAAATCAAAAGTACAAGCTACATTTTGAAAACCTCTATCATTCCTTGCTTTACATTGATAGTAGACTATTACTATAAAAGAGAATCTTCTCATCTTATGTAGTAAATTCATTTCCCCAGTATTCTTACAGAAAACATCAATCAATCTATGAAATGATCTAACAGAAACTATGATGTTGCAGTTGTGAATCACTCTCTACCACACCAGTTTGCTAAAAGCACAATTAAAGATCAAATGGTGCACATTTTCCCTACCATTATCATAAAACACACAAGTATCATCAGGAAAAACCCCCCATTATTTCAACCTGACTTTTGTAGAAATGCTATTCATGAATACTAGCCAAGAAATATAATTGTGTATAGAGATGGTCAGAGTACCTTAGACCACTTTACTCCAAAAGACCCTTTATTCTTTGACTCTGAATGCTTTCCATGCACTATAAACAATAAATTTCTTCCCTTTAGTGAGTCCCAAACCAATCATGTTTGAAGAGTCTATGAAGGACATTTGATCTTGGAAAAATCTTCTCATATTTACTAATTCAACATCGTGGAACATAAGGATATTCCAATGATTCCTTCTCCACATGTCTCTGACTTTCAAATAATTTGAAAAAACAGAGTCATCACAAGGAAATATGCCATTGATTGATTGCCCATTTTCCTAGAGATCATCAAGAGAGAAAAATAATCTACCAACTCCAAGCCTATACTGAAAGTAAGACATGGCCTCATCCCGTAGTTTCAATAATTTGAGCCATGTCCAACTACACCCTGGTTGATTTAATATCCCCCAGAAACTAACATTAGGCATATTATTATAGTGAATCCATTAAGCCAAGAGGGTATCCCTTTGTATGAGAAATTTTTAGATATGTTGTATCATAGCAGCTTGGTTCCATCAAAAAACATTTTTAATCCCTAAACCCCCCTCAAGTTTAGGCTTACACACCAAATTTCAGTGTACTTTACATTTACTTCTTCCGTCAATTTCCCTATTCCATAAGAATATCCTTAATAGCTTTTTAACCTCTTTGATAATTCCTTTAGGAAGAACTAACATATTGCACCAAAACACTGCTAGACTGGTAAGCACTGATCGAATAAGTTCTAATCTCATACTATAAGATAGTTTCTTAAAACACCCCAACCTCTTGTTCTAGCAGTTACCTTATCCACCAAATCTTTACATTAAAAAATCTTTAGTCTTACAGTGATAAGTTGAACACTTAAGTATTTTATAGGTAAAGTCCCCTATAGGTAACTCATTATACTTACAATATCACTCTTAGCCCTACTATGCACCCCACAACAAAACATGTTACTCTTATGCAGATTTTCTTTCAATATAGAAGTCTGGGAAAAGAATTCTAATTTCTCCTTTAACTCCGATACAGATTCTTTATTTCCTTTAGCAGATAAAAATAAATCATTAGCAAACATAATATGATTTATTCTAAAATCCAACAACTTTTATGGAACTAAAAATCAGTACCTTTAAAGGAAAACAACCTAGATAAGTATTCCATGGAAATAATAAAAAGTAGTGGAGACATGGGGTCACCCTGCTTAACACCCAGAGAACAAACCTTTAATCTTCCATTAATAAGAAGAGAGAATTGAGGTGTCCTCACAGAACACATGATCAGATTCATAAAATTATGAGGGAAATGCTTTTAAAGAAGCATTTCCTCTAGAAGTCCCAATTGAGGGAATCATATGATTTTTGTAATCTAGGAGGCCCTTATTAAAATGATAATCTTAGACAAGCTCTTGTGCAAGTAGAATATTGTCACCAACATATCTATCTTTCATAAAAGCAGATTGGGACTTGCTAATTGTCCTCCTAAGAAATGCACACACTCTTTCACAAATGATTCTAGTGATCCCATTCTGAATTGTTGAACAACAAGCAATAGGCCTAAAATCTCCCTAATTTCATGGCACCTTATTTTTTTTCGGGAATAACAATCATTGAAGTAATATTTGGTTCCTTCAGTTGTCTCCCAATGGTAAAAAACTCTTATATAACCTAAATAACACTTTTCCCTACCACTCCCTAACATTTCTCTAAAAATAAACTTTCAAAGCCATCTATTCTTATTGCTTTTGAATCACCAATAGAGAATATGGCTTTCTTCACGTCCTTAGAAGAGACTAGTTTACATAACTCAATTTGTTCTTCCTTATTTAAAACTAGCCCAAAACCCATAACCTATTAGTCAACATACCTTCTCTGACTCAAATTATCAGAAAAGAGATCTTTATAAAAATTAACCACATACTGAACAATCACCTCTTCATCCTCAATAATCCTGCCATCAATATTCTTTATCCTTGTAATCCAATTATATACCCATTTTTACTTGACCATTGCATGAAAAAAAAGTAATGATGTTGCCCCCCATATTAACCTAATTGAGCTTTAACTTCTACCTAAAAAAAATTTCCCTATCTCTCATTTTGTTCCTTAGCCTATCATAACACTCCCTCTCTTCCTTATGAAGACAAACATTATTAGGATCGTGAACCAAATTTGTTTGAATTACATCCAACTTCTATGTCTCCTCCATAACACTCTCAAAGATATCATTGTACTCTTTTCTATGAAACTCTTCTAACTTAACATTTAGTTTCTTCAATTTCATTACCAGTTGAAATCGCTTAGTACCCTACACTTCCTCCTCCCAAACCTCTTTGACAATCTTTAGTAATCTAAGGTGGTTAAACCACAAATTGAAAAATCTAAAGGGGCCCTTCTTAAACAAAGTTACTGTAATAAGCTTGTAATGTGATATGCATAGTATCATAGTGTGTGCTTCTAAACAAGGGAAAAGATCTAGCAACTCCCCATTACATAGACATTTATCAATTTTACTCATGATTCTACTCTCCCCTTCCTGGTTATTAGACCAGGTAAACTCACATCCAGCTGCATCTTCTAAAAAATTAAGGAAATCTGTAACTTGGCTAGAAGTTACCATGGCATTCCTTTCTCTATCATTTATTCCTAAAACAACATTAAAGTCACCTTGAATTAGCCAAGATGCTTTAATATCCCTACATATTCCAAAAAGGCCCTCCCATAATTATTTCCTACTCTTTTGATCATTATCCCTACGCTTAATTGTCCATAAAAGTTCACCAACATCAACAATTGCTTTATAATGAAGGAATTGCCTAGTAGAAACTTGGATAGTAAGCTTAATCTTACTACTATCATACATTACCCAAATTGGCTTGATCTTGATTGTGAATCAGATCCCAGCCCTTAATGCCCACCTTAGTCTATACTTTATCCACATTTTTAGACTTTACTCTAGTTTTTACAGCCCGCAGAGCCCACAACTTCTTAGAAATGATTAGACTCCTCATTTGTGATTGTTTCCAAGGGTCATTTAGACCCCTAATATTCCAATGGACAATCATTTTCCCCTCTCTAGAAGTTTTGTAAGGCTCCTATCCCTTAAAATAGGTCCCTAAATATAGCTTCCCTTTATAGCTCCCAAGTCTCTCCCATCCCCTTTTCTAGTATCCCAATTGAATCTTCCTTAAACCATTTACTACATCTAACTTCCTTATCATTTCCATTATGTACTATTGTCTTCTAAATGGGTTTAGAAAGATTCCTATTAATAGTAGAACCCTTTTTACTAGAGGATAACCCAGATCCATTTTTCATCATAGCAGCAGAATGCCCAGCAGTGTCATTACTAGGTTTGTCCACTACAACAACAAAATACCCAATAATATCATTACCAAGTGCAACACCACTCTTGTCCACCTAATCCTTTGAAGGAGGAACCACATTGTCAGCTACTCCTCTAACTACCTCTGCATCTCTTTCTTTAGTTTAGTAGGACACCTGAATTTAGTGTGAACTACAAGACTCATACATAGAAGGACCCATTCATAGTTAACCATTTAAGAGAACTTAGTTCCTTTTTCATCCACCAGATCAATAGAACTTGGGAATACACCCTTGATATCCATTTCAACCCTCAGCATTGCAAACTTGACCTTTATTTTAGCAATTGTACAATGATTTATGTACAATGGATTGCCAAGTACACAAGCTATTCTACTCAACATCGAATTGACCAAAATTTCGAAGTCAACTGTGAGAATTTCACTCGAATTGGCACACTTCTAATCTCTTTGATATCAAATTTCATCAAAGGATGCCAATCTTTCAATTACATAGGAAAATTATTAAAAGATAAATGCCCCTCATTTAGAGCTTTAATTTTCCCTTCTTGATCACTGAAATTGAGCAGATAAATATGCTAATCAATAGATGAAATATTGACCAGACCATATCGCTTCCAATGGTTAAGAAAGAAGCTTTCTACTTTATAAAACTCAGGATTTGCACCAAATACACAACTAGTCAAAGCATTTGCCCATTTCTCCTCTTCCGACCTAACCTCAGAAGAGTGAAATCTAACTACTTGATTCCCTTACTCAACCATTAGAGGTACAAATCACAATTCTCCCTCCAGAGCTTTGGCCCTATTCTCATTAAAAAGATCACTCCACATACCTTGAGTATGCGTCGTCGTCTGTTAGTTCATTGCGTGCTCAACATCCTGAGAGCTTGGTAATGGATCGTTGTCACTATCCATTACTACCAAAGTTTCCTTCCGCTCTTCATCTAACTTTCTTTCCACATCACCATCAACATCTATATCTACAAATTGCTTATCCAAGATCTTTCCAATTAATTCATTTCTCAGATCTCGCTTACTAGAACCAGATCAATCTAAGACTTTCTTCGTATTTTCCTAGCAATAGCTAATCCGCGTAGGATATCACAAGAGATATTATCATGCAGCGAGAGCAAAAAGACTGTCAATCCTTAAATAATAATTTTATAATTATATCTATAATTTTAAACTATTTTTAGGCTAAAAATATAATCAAATAAAAAAAAGTTTTAATTTATATTTTCACTCTCATTTTATTCATAAACTATGCTGTTTATAAATGGTAGAATACAAATTTTAAAAAAGACTTACTCGTACAGAGAAATTCTTCTTTTTTTTTTTTTAAATCCGCCTCTATATGGAGGTTTAATATGTGAATCACTAGGAGTAAAACCGAATCGAAATTAAAAAATTAAATCGAATTAAAATTATTAATTCAGTTCTGTTTATTCGATTTTTCAGTTCGATTTTAATTTTTGAAAATCGAAATTATTTTGGTTCGGTTCAGTTTGGAAAAAAAAATTCGGTTTCAAACTGAACCGATCCGAAATTTTATTATTATATATAAAAAATAATATTTTTTATAATTTTATAAAAATTATTTGAATAAATTACTAATATTTATATTACATTTTATTTAATATTTTAATAATTATATAAATAATAATATTTGAACATAAATTTTATAATTTTTATTAAAATATTATATAATTATATAAAAAATTAAAATAAAAACTATTTTGATTTGAAATTGAACTGATTCAATTCAATTTAGTGCATATTAAATTTTAATTCGATTCGATTTATTAAAATATTAAAATTTCAGTCACCCCTATGAATCATTATCTAATCCATGTTCCCCATCTTTACTTGGAAAAATGAAAATACCATTACTTTTATCTCAAGGATAAATATTTAATTAACCAACTTGGAATGCACACATCAGCTGGTACTATTTTACATGTGTGTCATGTCTTATCATGCTGAACAAGAAGTCCCATGTGATTTGGATAAAAATAGAAGGAAAAAAAAAATCAGATTCTGTAAGGATAAACTAATACAATTTAACACGAACCACCCTATACGCTAGGAATGGCGGGTTGGGGCCTGGTTACCCCCAACCCGGCCCTGACCCGACCCCGCTCCCGTAATCTGAATCTGCCCCGTAATTCAGTGAGTTTTTTTTTCTCCGTCCCGTAATCTGTCCTGCCCCGTTCTTTCCCACCTCGACCCATTCCGTCCCGCCCCAAATAAATATTTTTATATAATAAAATAATTATAAAATTATAAAATATATTAAA
>CAOJBK011049056.1:0-11323 GCA_948294925.1 Codiaeum variegatum | reverse complement strand
TGAATGACGGTCGCATAAAGTAAGGAAATACAAGTGATTTGTCAGGGGTCTTTCCTTTAGCCCACTTCAGGTTCTAGGGAAGGAACAACACTCTAAATAATGTGATAAAAATTAATACAAGAAAAACCATTTAAATAGGGGATCTCTCCTCCAGTCTTATGATCTGGGGGGAGCATACATTCCCCAAAGCCGTACATCAAAAAGAAAATAATAATATGGAATAAACGATACAACGAATGAAATGGAAAGTAATCAATGAAATAATGAAACAATAAAGCAAAAAATAACAAAAATAATAATAAAAGAAAAAGGTTTAGAATTGAATCCGTGAAAGGCTTACCCGTGTATCCCTTTAAATGGGAATCAAACCCTATGTCGTTCTCCCTTCTCGCAAAGGGCGGAGGCTGTTTTGATAACAATTGGGTGGTTATTGGTTCAGTAGCTAATTGATTTTAGATTTGTAAAAATAATTTATCGAGTAAGCTATTAACCAATTCTGAACTTGATTAATGAAAATTGAATTTAAGTGTGTGTTGTACCTAAACAGATTTTATAGTTTGATTGATTTTAATTATGAAAAAGGATTTTTCATAAAATTGCCTTAAATTAGTGTTAAAAGGATTAAAAATATATTCTGATAAACATGTCTTAAGTCTAAATTAAAGGGCTTAAAACAGTAGTTTGATTAGAGGTAAGAACTATATTGTACCAAGTTTACCTTTTTGCGTGGTTAAGGAACTAAAGGGTCTGATGGTTTGACAAAGCCAGAGTGGGTCTTCATTATGTTTGAAGCGTGATGATTAAGTGTTTAAACTATGTTAGATTAGACTGGATTGAATGTGGATTGGAAGGATTGACTGTCTGTAGTGTTTGAAATTGGAGTGACTATAGTTTCTGCTGTTTGAAAATGATGTTTTGAGGGCTCGGAATATAGTAATATAGCATAAAAGGATGTTTGGTGGGTGTCTATAAGTTTTGTCTGAGAGATAGAAAAAGTTTGTAAAAACGTTAGAACCTGAGTCTATTTTGGAAGGTCGAATTTACAGGGAATCGTGCCAAAAACCCTAAAAATTGTCTGGTGCGTGCGTAACACGTGCTACACATGCGCATGGGCGATTACACATGCGTAATGGCCTGAACGCATTCGTAGTGTCATTTACTCATTCGTAAGGTCATTTATGCATGCGGCCTATCATTTTGGCTGAGTTTTTCTTAGGTTCAGTTCATTTCAGTCCAATTCAATTTTTTGGGTATTTCTAGGTTCTTTTGAAGTCCAATTTGAGCCCGGTCAGATTCTTTGGAGTCATATTAATGGGCCAGATGCAATGGTATCAAAATGAGTGTTCACAGATCTTAAGCTTCATATTAACTCTCTTGAAGGCTTGGTGGAGCCTCCACAACATTTTTAAGCTGTAACTCTTCAAAATCCTCAATACATTCTTCTTTCTCAATGATCTCTGTACAACACACTGTTAGATCTTCCTTAAAAATTTTATTCACTATATGCTGCATCTAAAACTTACGAATGGTAGATGTAGCTACTTCCAACTCTTCTTTGGTGTGACTAATCATCAATTTCTTTGATTATAGGTCCATCCATTGGCAATTTAGAGTAAGGCACGATAGATTTCTCTTTGTAAATCAAATTTGAATGTTCTTGGACTTGTTTCTCCATGTCATGCTCGAAAAAATAAGTTTTTTTTTTAATCTCCGCTTCTCTTTCTCCATGAAAATTTTAGGGATCACAAGTCCACATCATAGATCTTAGCTTCTAAATTATCAGTACATGTTGTAAATGGCTTGTTATTAGCCCAAACCACTTCAACGCCATTACCCTTCCAAAAGAGAAAAGATTGGTGTAAGGATGATGGTACACACTAGTTAGCATGAATCCAATCTCTCCCAAGAAAAGCATTTTAACTGAACTTTGATTCCACAATAAAGAATGCTATGAGTGAATTTCTACTGTCAATTGTGATTTCCACAGGCAAAACTCCAGCAACACTAGTAACCTCACCTGTAAAAGCTGAAACAAGAATATCAATAGAGATTAAATCTTCCTCATTCTTTCCAAGAGAAATCAAAAGCTTAATACTAATAACATTAATAGTTGATCCATCATCCACAAGGATCCTGGAGAATGTTTTATTGTTCAAATGAGCCTTGATGCACAAAGGCTTGATGTGTTTAGTCATCTCCATAGAAGGATTCTCAAGGATGACTCTTTTAGGTTGATTTGTTCGAGTGGCCTAAATTACCACACCACTTAGATGCTCATCATCTGATGATTTAGAGAGTTTTTCCACCAAAGTATCAAGGAACTTCACTTCCTTAGCATCCTACATCATGAACTCTTGGGGAAGCATAACGAAAGTGGTTACACATCCCAAGGATAGAGGTTCTCCATTAACTTCAAAGGCATCAATCTCCATGTCCTCTTCAATGTCCATAGGTTCATCAATGTCTGCCTCATAACCAGAATGGCTGAAATAGGGATCCTCAAGGGCCTTTTTGTCAAATTTTAATTTTTTTCCACAAGTTTATTGATGCATCAATTGGCTTTGATTTTTTTTTCTTCCTTCTCCTTTCTTTTTGCAGCCCTTCGCCTCTGAAGTCTCCACTTTTGGATATGAGTCAAGTGCTGAGGAAATTTTTTATGCTACACCAAATGCCACTGGCTATACAGGCTTTGGTGCCACAAACCTTAGTTGTTTTTTATTGAACCTTGGGCAGGTCACATCATCATCTTTCTTTAAGGTTGACCTCATGCTACCATGGCAATTGCTTTGTCTCTAATTGTTCAAGGATTTTTTGTGATAAGATGGCTTTCTTTTTGAAGTCTAGCCAACTTCTTCAAAATCATCTCCCTAACCAGTTGATTTTATTGATTCCCTAGGGATTTTTGTTAATGTAAGTCTGCTATATTTCACCAGGAAGTCGAATTTGCCAAAAAGTTGGCCAAGGGTGTCCCAATTCTCTTCCTTCTCCTTGAGCTTATTTTTGACATCCAAAATCGCTCTAAGATCAGTGTCAATTGTATTGATAGAAGAAATTGATGGGAATGGGTCTTCCTCAATCAACATGGAATCTTTCTTTTCTGGGAATTTTAGCACTCCCTTGTTGATATGGTTTTGTACCACATTCTTAAACACCCAATAAGCATTAGTAGAATGGTTGTAAGAATTATGATACTTACAATGCTCTTTTCCATTTAATTCCTTCTTTGTTTGAAGTTTTTGGTAGGGTGCAAGATTGATGAATTTCTCCTTAAGGAGGAAATCAGAGATTTGATCAATCTTAGATATCTCAAAGGTGTATTACATATGGGGATTTAAGCCTTGGGGTTTCTTCTACATCTCTGGGGTTTTCTTCTCCAGCAATGGATAAACACATAACCCATTATTTGCAATGTCAGCAATAACAACCTCAACATTGAAAACTTCTTAGAAATAAGTTCCTATTGAGGCTTTTCTCCTTTGATTCTCCTCCTTAAGCAATTCTTCATATTCATTAACTTTAGCAGCAAGCTCATAAAATTCTCAAAATTCCATACCTTGAAACATCTTCCTCAGCTCAATATCAAGACCCCTTTGAGCCATTTTGACATACTCAATTTTTGGCATAAGGATTTTGCACCTATTCCTCATCCTTTTGAACCGTGCAATGAAGATATAAACCATTTCCCTATCTCTTTAGGTCACTCTAAATAATTCAGCGATGCAAACCTCTGGTTCAACCCTGAAGAACTGGGTATGGAACTGACACTCCATCTCCTGCAATGTAAGAATAGAATTCCAAGGGAGTGTGGCATATTAAGTAAAAGTAATACCGGTTAGACTTTTAGGAAACAATCGCAACTTTAAATTGGAAAATTTTTCATAATTCACCACATTGAATAGTAAAATAGGCAATATGTTCAAGTGTGGATTGTCCCTCTTCCCTAGAGAATAGAGAAAACTCAAGAACACGATAATCCCTTAGGTAAGGATTATCTATATCAATCGTATTAGGATATAACTTATGAAATTTAGGTCGGCCTACTTGACGAAGACCTAGACCATACAAATCTTGTACCACATCACGTACAACATCTAAATCAACATCTCCCATCTAATCAACTTCTCCCATCCTTGAAGCCTAAGGAGGCGGCACATAGGCTTGTGGAACTGGTATATACCCCTGAGGAAGGTTACCCCCCATGCCTATGGTCTTCTATTCATAGATCCCAAGCTACAAAGTAGGATTATTTTTGCAAAAAACTTATTGGTTAGGCCTATTATTATTAGCAACATTAACATTACGACTACTAGAATTGATAGGATTAATACTCTCAGTAGGTCCAACCTCATCCCTCTTCTGAAGAGGTTTGTACCTATCATAAGTGGCCATTAATTTTAAGGTGTTTCCCTATTTTGAAGTTTGATCACCATTTTTAGAAAGATATCGCATTATATCAATCATAATTTTTTCAAAATTTCCAAAAGTATTAGAAATTATACTATTGGCTTATTTTGTTGAACTCACTACTTGAGGAATTACCTCTTGCAGTGCTTTGAACTTGTTAAAATTTTAAGAACCAGTGTTCACACCAGTATCTTCGATCATTTTCAAGCTACCATCCCCTGTTTGTTCGATAGGAGATTTGTCTCTACTTTGGCTCAGAGGAGTCAAAGCTTCTTCAGAATGTTCATCACCCGATTCCTCAGGCGTTTTGTTGGGTGACGTTCCAACATCAATTTTTCTTTACCATTACATAATTTTGACATCATGAAACAATGTCTTACTGGGTATGCCAAAAAGATTGTTGTGTTATTTTTCAGACTTGTGGGCATGCTAAAGGAGAATTTTCACAAATGTAAAAGTTTTGACTACTAATTAGATAGTGTAGATTCCCAAACTCCTTTACAACAATTTTTTTGGATTTTATGAATTTAGATTGCAAAAATTAAAGTAGGACTAATAATTGAAGAGTGCAAAGTTTGTTATATTGATTCACTAGAAAATTGCGATTACAGTAAATGGAAATACTGAGGAAGGTTGAAAATAAGCATTTGCAGTAAAAAGAAAATTTTGCTGATGAAAACTAAAATTAAAGCTAAAAATTATAAACTTGATTATTGATTTGATTGTTGTTGATAAGTTGATTTTATAAGTTGGTTGTTTTTTATAAGCTAATGTGCTGATTAGATGATTGTGTGTATATGTTGTTGTCTACTACTGTGCTTTTATAACTATAAGGAATCACTCCTTCAGCCAGTACGTGAAAAGCCAAGAGTCACTCCAAGAAAGTTATTGCACTGATACTATACATTACATGCCTTTGTCTACAAGTCTCCAATTCTAGAATTCTCCAATGACTTGATGCTGAGTCATTAAAATATAAGCTTCTCAAAATGGGCTTGATGATTTCTTAGGCCATTAAATACAAAAATCAAACTCTTTGGGCCTTTAACCAATTAATTCAATTATTTTATATTTTTAAGCCCAAAATTTATTTTTAAGAATAAACAGTTTCCTTTCATGGCTAATTTCCTCCATGATTTCCTTTTACATTGCATGAATGTGTTGTTGCTGCTGATACAATCTCTCAATCTCTGACTCCATCATAACCATATTATCTTCAAATGGAGTCAACTTCCTCTCTCTATTCTCTCCATCTCTCTGTAAGCCCCTCCAATCAATGTATGGTAGAGCCACTCCAAAAGTCTGATAAGAAGGATCATGAATAGGCAGCTCAGAAGGCCTTGCTAAAGATGAAGGACCTACTAGAGGTGGTGGGGAAGCAGTGGCTGGAGTAGATGAATCAGGAGAAGAATGGTTTGCTATAGGAGATGGAACTAGACTAGGACGTTGAACCGGAAAAACCTTCAGCTTGTGAAGCATATTTTCCAAACATTTATGATTGAAATATTCCATTCCCCCATCCACTGCCATTATGTCTAGAAGGGTATCCACCTTCAGATTTTTTACTAGCCTTGTGATGTGGCACCTTCTATGGAGCCCTCCTCCAGTACCCTTCATGGACTTTTTCTTAAGCATCTGAATCAAGTTGTGGGAAACATTGAACCTAATATTTTTCTTCATGACAAACATGTAAAATGTATCCATATAAGTTACATGCCTCTAAGAACCGGTTCATAGAGTAAGGGACTTGCTCATAATGTATTGGGCACACCCTATAGTTGTGGACTTGAAATTTGAGGCTTTGACTATTCTTGTGTCTCACTACCCATTAGCAAACTCCTCCCAAACTAGCTCTGGCTGTGGATGCTTGTCGACTTCCTAAAAGACTGGAGTTTCCTAGTAGATTGGAGTATGTATATCCTCTAATTTACAAATCCCAAAGTCTACTACTATGTCAGCATAGATCTTCTCAAATTGCTTTAACCCCAATTGAGATGTGATATGTCACTTCAAGATCTTGGTCTCCTCTATGTCTAGCTTTAAAGTGCAAGGCATTCCAATGTGAGTTCCCGATATGCCATCCCATCAATTTGGTAGAACTCTTACCACCCCGGTTGATTTAGCATCTTCTTTAACTCCTCTTTGAATGCATAACCATGAATGGAATCCTAATCAACTATGAATGAAGGGTACCATGTCTTATTCCTAAGCTTTTCTAATCTTTCCTTCTGCAAGTCTTCATCAAATTAGACATATGGATGATTTGAGTTATACTTGAGGGTCCTTTACCTCGACTAGCTGGGAAATTATGGGGTAGAGGTTGTGAAGGCCTCCTTTTCTATCTAGTAGGGGGTGATGGGGAAGTAAAGAACTTTTCAATGGCTTTAGATGAGGTGAAGGTTGTGGATGATGATGAAGGCTTCTTCCTTGGACCCATATCCTATAAGACAACAATCCAACACCAAGGGAAACCAAAGCAAAAACCAACACCATTAGTGGTTAGTGTCAAAAAAATTTCATCATGGTAACGACTAAAATTAGACCATTACCAACCTGCAAAAATATAAAAACCAACCATAAAATATCACCCAATCACCCCACTCAAGTTCCTAAACCCCTACACTTAGCATAAATTGTAGTATACATACCAAAGGAAAAATAATGTGCTCAGGGTGAAGTGCACACAATCAAATTGATACAAAGTGAGAGAGGGTCGTTCTTTAAGCATAACAAACATAAAGGCTTTTAAATTTTATGAAAAATTAGACCCCCCACTAACTTAGGCATTTTATCAAATACTTAGCATACACCATTTTTAGCCACCCCAAAATAGTTATTCCAAACACCAAATAACTCTCAAATTTAAAAATGAAGTACAAAACATAAACTCAAGGGTTCAAAGCTTCTAATTAACTGAAGAATTTCATTAGAAAATTTGAAAAAAAATCAAATCCCTAACCCTAAGGACAAAACATACTAAGAACAGTAAATCCTTGCCAAAAATAAAAATTAAAAGTGAAAAGGACAAATTTTACACATAACATTTCACAATGTTTCAATAAGAACCTAAAAAAAAAAATCAAACCTAACATGAAATATTTAAGAAATTACAAAGATAAAAGAAAATGAAAATTAAATGAACTAAACACAAAAATAAAATGGAAATAAAAATAAAAGAGGAAGAAAAAGAAGAAAAACCTTGAGTTTAGCTTTGGATCTTAGAGAAAATGAAGATGAAGAAGCCTTGAATCCTTGAAAGTTTGAGTTTGAGAGTGTTTGTTTAGTGTTTGAGATGAGTAAAGTGTAGCAAATTAGATGGGGTTAAAGGGGGGTTTAAATAGGTGTGAGTTTAGGTTTAAAAAAAATGGGCCCACAAAGCAGTAAAACAGAGGCTCGTGGTCTACGAGCTAGATCGTGTGATCTTTCTATTTGCTATTGCAAAAAATGTGCTAAATTTCCCTTATTTCACGGTTTGTGCCATGGTCCATGAGCTAGACCATGGGAGACCCTCTAAAAGCTACAGCCAAAATAGGCTTAAAATGCCCCTCTCACATGGTCTGAGCCATAGCCCATGAGCCTGACTTTGAGAGGTAAAATTCATGCCTTTCCATGGCCAAATGCAACATACTTACCTCGGTTCATGCCACAGATTTTTGGGACCTCCAGTGACTCAAACTACTCACCTTTTCTTGATGAATTGAGCTTTGAAACACTGGAAAAAACCCTTGGACCAAGCATTATATCTTTTTCACTCAAGAAAATTAACAAAAACTAAACAAAACTAAAAAGAAAATTGATTGAACTTTAAATCGGTGTGTTGCCTCCCACCAAGCACTCATTTAATGTTGTCTTAGTTGGATATTGGGTAGGGCATTCACCCTACCTCTTAGAGGTTCTAAACATAAAGTTTTAGTTGTTAGGCATTCACTTTGAAGTCACCATTTTTCGGATGACTCAACTCAATAGTTCCATAGGGAAATACTTATTTTACCAAAAATGGACTCGACCATCAAAACTTTAACTTGCCTAGAAACAATTTTAAACAAGAATTGAAATGCAATAACTTATCACCGACCTAGAATTCCTGCCTTTTCTTGATCCTTTGTCATGCAATTTCTTATTTTTCTCCTTGTAAGCTCTAGAATTGTCACAGACTTGAAGTCGCAACTCCGCGAGCTCATTGAGTTGTAACTTCCTTTTCTCACCAGCAGTTAATAAATCAAGATTGAATTTTTTTTATGGCCCAATAGGCTTTGTGCTCAATTTCAATAGGGAGGTGACATGCTTTGTCATAGACAAGCTTAAAAGAAGTTGTTCCAATGGGGGTTCAATAAGTGGTTCTACAAGCCCATAGAGCTTCATCTAACTTTTCACCCCAACTTTTTCATTTTTCTCTATGGACTTTTCTAAGACTCTTTTGATTTCTCGATTAGAATTTTCAAATTGCCTGCTCATTTATAGGTGGTAGGGGGTTGCAAGTTTGTGAGTGACACCATATTTCTTTAAAATCTTTTATAATAGTGCATTATAAAAGTATGTGCCTTTATCACTAATGATTGATTTAGGAGTACCAAAGTGACAAAATAACTTTTTTACAAACTTGACAACCATCCTAGCATCATTCTTGGGTAGAGCTTATGCCTCTACCCATTTGGACACATAATCGATAGCTATAATGATATACTTGTTACCAACGGAGCGAGGAAAGGGGCCCCTGAAGTTGATGCCTCACACATAAAAAACCTCACATTCAAGATTACCAGTTTGGGGCATCTCATCATGATATGAGTTATTACCTATCCTCTGGGAAACATCACATTTTCTCAACCATTCTTGGTTATCCTTGAAGATTGAGGGCCAATAGAATCTGGCCTCAAACATCTTTTAAACGGTTCGGTTTCAACCGAAATGACCTTTGGTGGGGTCCTCCATAGCATTGGTCTAGGATTTGAAATGTCTCAGGCCATGCCACACAATGTCGAATCACTTTATCACTACAAATTTTTAAAAGAAAAGGGTCCTCCCAAAAGTAATATTTCAAGTCATAGAAAAAAAATTTTCTTTTGTTGGTATGAAAAATCTTTTGGGAGTTCCATAGAAATAAGATAATTGGCAATATAGGCGAACCAAGGAACATCAGAGATAGGGATAGAATTACAAACCTTACTTACCATGGTGAGAAGTTACTCATTCGGGAATGTTACCTTAATCTCCCTTTCATCTAACTCTTCAATTTTTATATTATCCAATCTTGACAAATGATCCGTTGCCAAGTTCTTCGCACCCCTCTTGGCTTACACCTCCAAGTCAAACTCTTAAAGTAACAACACCCAAATAATGAGCCTTGTCTTACCATCATTCTTGGAAAAAAGATACTTTAATGTAAAATGATCGGTATAAACAACCACCTTTGATTAGATGAGATATGAGAAAAACTTATCAAAGGTGAAAACAACCGCCAAGAGCACTTTTTCTATAGTGGTGTGGTTCACTTAGGCATCATTGAGTGTCTTGATTGCATAGTATATAGGCTAAAAATGCTTTTCCCTCCTTTGCCCCAACATCGTTCCCACCGCATAATCACTTGTATCGCACGAACTTAAATGGAAGGCTCCAATCTAGAGCTTCCATGATGGGAGCATGAATGAGCTTTTCTTTGAATGTGTTAAATACAATAAGACACTACTCATCAAACTTGAATTCAACCTCTTTTTCTAGAAGCCTTGTGAGCGGGCAAGCTAACTTTGAAAAATCTTTTATGAACCTCCATAAAAACTAGCATGCCCAAGAAAACTTCTAATGCCCTTAACTTTTGAAGGAGTGGGTAGTTTCTCAATGGTGGACACTTTGGCCCTATCTACATCTAAACCTTCTTTTAAAATCTTGAATCCTAAAAGAATTCCTTCTTCCACCATGAAGTGGCATTTTTTCCAATTGAGAATAAGATTTGTCTCCCTATAATGCTCCAAAACCTTTTCCAAATTGGCAAGACACCCTTCAAAACTATCTCTATGAATGGAAAGATCATCCATGAAAACTTTCATGATGTCTTCAACTAAACCATCGAAAATGATCGTCATGCAACATTGAAAGGTTGTCAGAGCATTACATAGACCAAAAGGCATCCTTCTATATGCGAAAGTACCATAAAGACATGTGAAGGTTGTCTTCTCTTAGTCCCCAGGAGCAATGGAGATTTGAAAGTAACCTAAAAGGCCATCAAAAAAGTAATAGAATGAGTGCTAGATAAGCCTTTTTAGCATTTGATTAATGAATGGAAAGGAAAAATGATCCTTGTGAGTGGCATCCTTCAACCTTCTATAATTGATGCATACCCTCTAATCGGGAACCGTCCTTTGAGGGATCAACTCATTCTTCTCATTAGACACAACCATCATCCCACCTTTCTTAGGAACTACTTGAACCGAGCTCACCCAAGAGCAATCGGAGATAGGGTATGTGATTTCAACATCAAGAAGCTTGATCACTTCCGCTTTCACTATTTCATCTTGGGATTTAATCTCTTTTGTGGTTGTACCACTGGTTTGAATTCATCCTTTATAAGAATTTTATAGGTGTAATAGTAGTGACTAATTCCTTTGATGTCCACAATCTTCCAAGTAATGGCCCCTTTATATTTCCTTAAAAGATCAATCAACCACTCTTTTTATTCAATCAACAACCAGGCACTCAAGATGATATGAAGTTTTTTTCCTTTTTCCCAAGAAGGCATACTCCAAATGATCTGGGAGTACCTTGAGTTCCAATTTCAGAGGGTCTTCTATAAAGGGCTTTTCTTTCTCAATGTTGGGCATTTCAATCGATCCATATGCCCTCTTGCTTTCCATGTATTTGCTTGCCACCAAGTGCATTAGCTTCTCTTTTCATTCCACATCTTCCTCCATATCCTTACCTTGCA
>CAOJBK011048701.1:0-20173 GCA_948294925.1 Codiaeum variegatum | reverse complement strand
GTTGCTGGAAGCTCCTGCAAGTTGCTGGAATCTGCTGCAAGTTGCTGGAAAACAAAGTCAAGCCAGCCTGTCATAACTAATTCTGTTATTTTAGTCAAATTACAGCTGTAAAGTATAGATTTAGCTTGTTGAGTACTCAAGTCAGTTTGATTACTTCTGCATGAAGTAATTAGCTTCTGCAGGAAGTAATTAGCTTCCAGAAGAAGTTTTGAAACTCTATAAATAGGTTGTAACACTTGCAAGTTGAATACAAGAGAATGTTAACCATTCTTCTCTATTTTTCTTTCACTCACATTACATTTCTTTACTGAAATTTCACAAATACGTTGGAGATGGCCTAAGAATTGAGTATCAAAATTTATTTTGAGGACGATTTTTCTTTTTTTTGAAACCTTTTGATGGTAAATTTATTTGTATTTGATCAAATGGGGACTTGGTGATGGTCCCTCCAAAATCCAAGCAGAAGGGACAGTAATTGTGATTAGATCCTGACAGGCTTCTCTTCCTTTGAATTGACTAATGCTTAAGCATTTATTTTATTTATTTTTAGCCAAATTGCTTAAGCATTTAATTTAGGGTTTGAATTTTTTTTTTCCTCCAATCATCCATTTAGTTCAAATAAAGCCAACAGTCCAACAATAGACTTAGTCTATTGTTTTTTAACCTTCGATTAATTTCTCTAAACTTTGTTTGCTTTAATTTCATTAAACTAATGAATTTTAAAATTTATTTAATTATTACAATTTATAACGATTAAACTAATTATAAAAAAATAATAAAAATTATAAATAATTTTTTTATAAATAAATTATTCAATAGAATTCAACTAAATAAAATAAAATTTTTCTTTAAACTAAAGATAAAAATTTAAATTTATAAATGAATTATATAATTTTGTGGAATTCATTTACATCAAACAAGGGGTAATAATCAAGGGTGGCTCCATAATATTGGAAGCCCTAAAACAAAAAAAAAAACTCTTATTATTTTTTAAATAAATTTAAATTTTAATAAAATTAATAATATAAATAAAATAATTAATTTAATACTAAATCAATAAATTATAATTAATTAATATTAAATTACATATATTTTGATAATAAAAGTTAATAATATTCATAATAATAACATAGACAAAAATAATATTGAAAATATATAAGAGAAATCTAAGTATTTCATTGTGTGAAATATTCCTAATATATATATAACATATCAAATAAAAAATAAATATAAATAAAACTATATTAATGATATTAAAAATAAATATATTGATCATATTGATTTTAAAAAAAAATTAAATTCATTCTATCAATTTCAATTTTAATATAAAGGTAAAAAACTTTTGTATTAATTATTTTTAAGTTAATTTGTTTAATCAATTTTTATAGAAAAATAGTAAAAAAATATATTATTTTATTCATTCAAAAATACCATAAAAATATAAATAATTAGGTAAATTATTTTTATTATCTATAAAATTTTTATAAATATGAATTTTTTTTTATTAGGAAGATTTTAGATAGCTGCTTGACATATTTGTCCTCTGAAGCCTCCCCTACTTATAATAATCTTTTATTCATATTATTTAATATTGCTTAAACATATGAGCTTCTAGGGAAAACTCTATGCACTTCTCTTCTAGAGAAAAAGTGGGGTGAAAAAAAAAAGCAATCAATGAGAAATCTTTTGTACTCAACTTAATATCTTTTTTATCTTCCTTATCAAATATTCTTCTAGAGCTTTGGATACACAAGTCACAGTATTTTTTTGGAATACAACATTCAATGATCCATTTATTATGAATTTTGATTTTTTTATATATTAAAACAAAAAAAAAGTGTAAATTTTATTTAGTTCATAGATGTTGAATAAAATACAAACGAATAGACATTTTAAATACATTGAAAATGTCAAAATTTTGAAAGCTTATTTAATCAGGGGTGAGCCAACATCAAAATTTAGCATTGGAGAATAATGTGGTGACTTGGGGTGAATATATTTGAATTGAAAGTCTATTAAATAAATATATTTAAAAGAATGAAAGAGTAACAGATTGAAAATCTAATGGATGATTGACAGAGTCTAATTAGTTGAATTAAAGAGTGTGGTGACTCTTCATGAAAATGATATGTGATCGGGTCCTAATTTATTAGGCAGCAATACCAAGCTAAAATGTTGAGAGTAGGTAATCGTCAACAATCTCGGTCTCGTTCCATCCCAATCATTATTGGATATCTCTCTCTACTCATTTTTCATTTTTTTTCTCTATAAAACTTGAAAGCGCCGTTCTTAGGGTTTTCAGTTGGGGAAATCGTCGGCGGTTCTACAGTCCGACGAGAGTACCTATTTTCATCTATATTTCTTATGTTTATTATATGTAATCTCTATTTCATTTTTTGTATTGAATAATCTAGTTCAGGCCTTTTTGAGTTTTGTGTTAGTCACCTCTTTTAGAGGTCACATCTATAATGCTTTGTTTGTGAGCTTGCTTTGTATGGTGGTTGATTGGAGAAGCAACGCTGGTCGATATGATCTCCTCAAAAGCTTGCTGCTACTATCGTTAATGGTGGAGAACGATAGCGATGAAGGCAGAAGAGGCAGTGCTTGTGCTTATTCTTTTTGTTTGATAAGGATTAGCGCTGAAATCTTAAACAGCCACTGGATAGAAAGCTCAGATTGAATTCTCACCATGAGTTTAGCCTGGATTGTTGCCCAGGTGATTGTTTTTATCACTCAATAAAAGAAGCTTTGTGGTTCAATTGGTATAAACACTACCACTACAACTCTTAACCGTTTCTTGTTCTTGCTCCATCGATGCCCAGGCAACCTGTGGCCATTACCTTGGTATAAGACATTTCTAATAGCCTTTGGGGGAAGGGGAGTAGGGCACAATTGCTAGCCCTTTGGACCGATTCTATAGGCTTTTAATGGCCCAATGTAAAATATCCTATTGAAAGGTGTAGCATTTTAAACTTTTTTAGCCTAATTAGTGTGATGGCTTTAAGTGTATGGATTGTATCAATTGGGCTTTAAGAATTTTTGATTGAAATGAATCTATATTTTATTGGGCAAAAAAAAAATGTTGAGAGTAGGTGGTATAAGTGACTTGAGCCTATTCATGAGCTATTCAAGATTGAATAGAACATTACTTGAAATCAGTTCAGTTTAAGTCGAGTCAATTTAAGCTCGAGCTACTCGAGTAGCTCGAGTAGCTCAAGCTTTTTATTACTTAGCTCAACATGCTCATGAGACTAATTGAGTTTTGTCATATTTATGATTTTACTAGTTATATATTATTAATATTTACTACTTTAAGGAGTCAAGATTAAGGCTCCGTTTGTTTTGGAAAATATTTTTTGCATTTTCTTACATTTGGTACATCTAAGAAAATTAGTAAACAGAAAATATTTTTCAAATCAAAGGAAAATCTAAGCCACGTTCTTTCTGAAAATGATTTATCTTTTTAAAAATGAAAAGTCATTTTTAGACTTTGACACACTTTTAAAAATAAATAACTTTACACTAAAATTAATCAAATATATATTATTAATATATCAACTAACGATAATTACTTCTGATGACCTCTAGCCACCACTGGT
Organism: Codiaeum variegatum; assembly: GCA_948294925.1. Classification (NCBI taxonomy): domain Eukaryota; kingdom Viridiplantae; phylum Streptophyta; class Magnoliopsida; order Malpighiales; family Euphorbiaceae; genus Codiaeum; species Codiaeum variegatum. Next base: position 16,574 of record CAOJBK011048701.1, on the reverse strand, counting down.
GACTGGTCACTGCTGCTCCAATCTCGGAAATTTTTTTTAAAACTTATTGTTTTATATAATTTTCTTTTATATGAATTAAAAATATAAAATTTTCAAAAGTTTAAAATATTTTATTAACTTATTATATGTAAGAAAATAATATTTTTTTTGGAAGCGTATCCAAACAACAAACAAGTTATGAAACAAATGGAACCTATCCAAAACTTGACTCTAGGTCGAGCTTGAGTTTTGGGTCTGAGCTCGAGCTCAAGTAGCCTAATGTTTGGGCTAGACTTGACTCAATTACACCCATAATTGAAAGTGTATATGATCATAGAAAAATTAAATCTCAAAAACTAGCTATTAAGATTGAAAACATCAAACTCATCTAACATTATGTATTTTAATAATATAAGGTCCGTATATATTTAAACTTAAGCCCTCATTGAAAAAATAATTAAGTATATAATAATTTAGAATTGACTGTCTAATTGGTTTGCCAAAATTCATTACATACCCAACTCATTCATAATCTAAATTTACCCCAATCACCAATTCAACTCAATTATATCCTTTTAATTTAAAATTTGTTAAAACCCAAATTCTGCATTAAAGAAATATAAACAAGACATTAAAAAAATAATGATTTAAATTTGGTCTACAATAGAATCGAAGAAAAAAAAAACCTAGAATGGGCACACATGTACCTCCCAGTGTGGAGGGGCTGTCACCGGAGGAACTGGACCAATTGAAACACAATAATAAGCATGGTAGATCAGCTGAGCATGAATCTGATGAAGAGAGCCTAGACCAGCTATTATCGGGAGTGAAAGAAACCATTATGGATGTTGACTCCACATCTAATGCAAATAATGCCCCTGTTGTTGGGTGGTCTCAAGATACATTCCGTGAAAAGTTAGTGGGTAAGAAACACTTAGAAGAAGATGAGACTGATGAGTATATTTCAGATGATGACATAGTGGATTTAGAAGAGGAAGATAAAGAATGCCTGACAATTCTACTGATGAAGCAGGAGAATTCGTCTAAGACATCGCTAGTAACGCACCTTAATTATCCAGGTAATAAGTAGATAAATTGATTTCAATTACCTTGAAAGTAGAATTCATGATTTATGGCAATTGGAGGCTCATATATGGATCTAATTGCCCTCTCAAACCATTTTTTCTTGGAAAAATTTGATTCTGAATCTAATTTTGATTTTTCTTTGGACAGAGGTCCTTGGTTAGTAGCAGAATATTATTTCACTGTTCGTACATGGTACCCCAACTTTGATCCTATGAAGTCGAAGATTGATACTCTATTAGCTTGGGTATGTTTCCCATGTTTACCCATTGAGTATTATGACACAGATTTCCTTATGAGAATTAGAGCAAAAATTGGCAAACCTTTAAAGGTGGATGTTAATACCAGTGATGTTTATCGAGGGAAGTTTGCTAGTATATGTGCAGAATTAGACCTCACGAAGCCTCTTCTAGTCAAGTTTAGGCTTAATAGGTGATTTGCAAAGTTCAATATCAAGGCCTTCATCTTATTTGTTTTCAGTGTGGAGTTTACGGTCACAAAGGTGATGCTTGTCCCACTCTAGCTCCAAATAATATTGAAGAAGGGAAGGAAGTTACTGAAGAAAGTTATTATGTACCCATGAAGGGCCATGATGGGCTGGTCGAAAAGGACAGAAAGAACTCTCAACTCGATTATTTACTAAGTAAAAGAATGAGAAAACATCTTTATAAATAAGTGGGTGGAGTTTGTAAGACCTTAGGAGATGAGAATATGTAATATGAAAACCAGGATCCAAGGAAACAGACGAATGAAACTAGGGGAAATAGGCTATTAATCACATTTGGATGATCCAGAGTGGACCTGTTATTGTGCCAAAGGACCTAGTACCCAGAATACATGGCTCGAGAGTAAGCCTTCGGCCATGAGACAAAGCCACTGCAATTTTAAAGTATTCTTGTGTGACCTTGAAGGAGGCTATGCAGAAGACAAATTTGCACAACCAATACAGCAGGAAAGCAACATGCTCGATCTTAAAAGACCCAACAAAAGCTTCCTTATGCTTCTTAAGAAAGTTCCCATAAGCTAATTCTACCCTGTCGAAGGTAAGTTTGGCCAAAGTAGAAACTTCTAAAGATGCATCCACTGGTTCCCTATAAATTAGGACACTGGTCAAGCATGCGATGCCGTAAAGGGTGATGCTCATAGGGCTAAAGCAAAAGGAAAAAACATTGCTTCTGGTAGACCAAAATAGAAGGGCAGGGTAAAAGAGATATTTATTTAAAGGGATTCGAGTAATAATGAGATCAAGGAGATCGGTGATACCATCTTTGGCCCAAATCGGCCGAAAAATGGGAAGAAGGCAATCGTACCATTCCACAAAATCAGTAGGAACAGTGGGCCAATGGAGATTTATACCAAATTGAAGCTAAGAAAGATAATAATTTTTGGCAATGAAATGAGAAGGACAATGGTTATCACTAAAAAGGCAATCCTCAACTGGCTTATTAGGGATGCCAAGATAAACAGGACCAATAATAGAATCATGAGGAGAAAGGACTATTATATCGATGGAGATCGGGCACGACTCGTCCTCATCCATAGCCTTATGGACAAGTTTAGGGTCAATAGTGGATACATTGTTGGCCATCTAGCAAAAAAGGAAAAAAACTTATCAGAAAAAGAATGATCGACAAACAAAAAGAATGACAGAGCTAAAAGAAACATTGACTGGAATTTTGAATAAAAGCTTACCTCAGAAGACGAACAAGCAAGGACGCCAGGATGAAGTTGTCATAGAAAATATCAAGAAGGCAAGTTTTCGTAAAAGTGTAAAATGAGAGTCCAACTCTCCTTCATATAAGTAATGAGGATCCTGATAAAATTAATAAGCGATAGTTGAACTTCCCAAGACTAAAGATGACTTGTCAAGCTTTTAATTAGAATATACATTTTGATGTTACCAAGAAACGTCATAGATGGTAAAAGTTGTCGCTCACATTCAAAATTATTGGTCAATGGGCATGGGAGAAAGTAAAATTCGGCCATAGCAATTACTGAAGAGACCGGTCGAAAGATAACATCCTTTTCCTAAACCTCGGTCAAAGAATATTAGGGGGCATTGTTTGCACTCTCCCTCAAACGGGCATGGACAAGGATTCCTGGAGGTCCCAATTTCAAAAAGAGCAAGAAAGAGGTCTAGGCCTGTCTTTGCCATCAACCGTGACCCAAAGACTCTAGCAATTACCTTGATCATTATTTTGGTAGAAAGTGCCCTGGGAAGGGTACTATAAATAGTAAACGATCCAGATCCCTAAGGCATCTGATATCACATTTTTCAATACAAACAAACTTGCTCAAACATTCAATTCCAACTCAGTGATGACAACCAGATGATAGCACGAGTTGCCTATATCTCATCCCAATTTGGTTAATGACCTTCAGTCTATATACTAAGAAACTGTCCGAATCAGGTGACGGCCATCAACCTACATCTTGACAACGACTGCTACTTTTCTTAGCACCGAGAAGTTGAGGGCCAAGTTCGGCCAACATACTGAAGACTGACGAGGTTCTATCCTCTACTGTATTTTGTACTTAGTACAATAGGAACCATAAATTGTAAAAAAAAAAGGCTAAAAAGATTGTACTTCGTTTCCTTTATCTATAAAAAATTACAAAAGATTATTCTATCTAATTGTGTTAATTCTATTAGAGTCATTTTTCATACGAGAATCCATTTAAACGATTTAAAGACTTTGTGGACCGAAACGTTCTTGACCAAACAATAAAATAGAAGAAAAAAGCAGTTAAAGAAAACATTAACTTCTGCCAAGTTGTATTCCCTTGCATATATTACATATTATACAAAATTTTTTTTGCCAAATCATATTATACATAATATCAAACATTATTATTATTTATTTATAAATGTTAAATTTTTGGTCCTAATCAATGAAAGTCAAAAACAGCGACATAAATCATACAAAAACAATGCATTTACTAACCATACTGTTATCTACCCTACACTACCTCACGTCATTTTTCAGTTCATCAAATGCAAAATAAAATATTATATATGACAAAAAAAAAAAAGCCAACCAAATTTTAATAGACTATACATGGTAATTAACTACTAGATAACATTAATTAATTAATATTTAATTTAATTATTTTTTTTTGATAGCTTCAGTCTAACTAAAAAATCACACAAAATTATTAGATTCTCTATATATATAAATAATTCCACTTTGCTACACAAAAATGGCATTATTATTCTATGTGAATTTCTTTTTCTTCTTCTCTTTGTCTTCTTCTTTTCTATCCAAAATTTCCATTTATTATAAGAGCTATATGGCGATGGAGATTGAAGACAAAAATAATAATATTTCAATTTTGAAGAGGGTTAAACACTTGCCAAACACTTTATTTACTTCTATTAAAATTTCTTCTTTTTCTTGTTTAAGACCTTGTTTTTCTTCTTCTTCTTCTTCTTCTTCTTCAGAAATTTCCTCAGATTTTAGCATTAAAGGTACTTAATAAAAATTCATCTCTTTCATTTTTCTTAATTTTTAATTTTTTTATTGATAATTTCTTGAAATTGTATGCATTACATTTAGTAATTTAATTAATCACTAATGATTAATTATATACAGGAGGAGAACTTAATCTTCAAAATTTTCATGCCTTTTCTTATGGTGAATTAGAGGTTGCCACTAATGGTTTTCATTCATCTAATAAAATTGGAGAAGGTGGATTTGGCTTTGTCTACAAGGTAATTAAAGAGAAATTTTAAGATAAACTCAGTTAACTACATCAGTTATACTCAATTACACGTCGACACATGGCATTATTTATTAAATGTAGAATCTGTATTGAGAGATTTTTAAGTGAATCCAGTCTATCACGTTAGTTTATAAACCAACCAATCAAAGTTTGACGGATCAACATTTATTAACTAACTTAAGAGTAATATCTGAATTCTCCTCTTAATTCAAGGGATTATTTTATAACTGCACTTTTAAATTATGAATATTTTATAATTATCAGAATTATTTGTCAATTTCTAGTTGGTTGGTCCATGAGCTGATGTAGTCAATTGGATTCACTTACGAATTTTTTCTGTATTGGTTAGTTTACAGACTGTACATTTGATAAATAATGAAACGTTTCAGTATATATAATTGATTTGGTCAACAATTGACATAGTAGACTGAGTCTATTTTGATAATGTAAGGATAAATTAATGATATTAATTTATTAATTTTTTTATATTAATGTGATAATTATGTATATTTGGAAAATAAAGGGAAGGCTAGAAGATGGAAAAATTGTAGCAATGAAAGTATTATCAGCAGAATCAAAGCAAGGAGATAGAGAATTTGTGAGTGAAATAGCTTCACTTTCAAAAATTAGCCATAAAAATATTGTAAAGCTCTATGGTGGTTGCATTGATGGTCCTTGTAGAATTCTTGTTTATGAGTACTTGGAAATGGGTAACTTGGCTCAAATTTTATTTGGTAATTTTCTAATTCTTCTTCTTATTATTTCTTTTTTTTTAATATTTATATGTGACAAATATAAATAAAATACATTATATATAACTATAGTCTAAAAATTAAATATTACTATCTATCTTTCCCATAATGTACTAATATATTTTTTTTTGAAATAATAATGTAATCATATAAAAGTTCAAAACTTGTTATCTTTTCTTGAAAAAATCTTTTGTTTCAAGCCATGAAAAATATAACTTCAATAGTAAAGTGTATATTTTTTTAATTAGTAAATTTAAGATTAATTTTCTTATACTAAAAATATTTTTTAATTACATTTAATCCCTTATATAATATTATTATTGTTTCCATTTATTGAATAAAATAAAATAAATTAATAGAATAAAATTTCCATATTGGAATATGAAGTTATTTTGTAAAATAATAAATTTAAAATTGCAAGCTTTAGAGTTTATATGATATCATTCTAGTTTTTTTTTTCTTTTTCTCTTCAAATTTTAAAAACAAAAATATTATTAAAAATGATAAATCCTAATTTTCAAAGTATTATTTTTGTGTACTAAAAAAAACAAACAAGACTTTTAGTTAATACTCCAAATATGAAATTAATAATTCTATTAACATATTTTTTTCCCTTTAAATTCAATAGGTGGGAGTGAAAAAAGAGCAAAATTGAATTGGAAAGCAAGAAGAGAAATTTCAATTGGAATTGGAGAAGGGATTTCTTATATTCATGAAGAAATTAAACCTCATATTGTGCATAGAGATATAAAGGCTACAAATATAATTTTGGATCACAATTTTTCTCCTAAAGTTTCAGATTTTGGCCTATCTAAATTATTTTCAGACAGTGTCACACATATTAGCACAAGAGTGGCAGGCACATTGTAAGTAAAAAAAATATATATAATTTTTTTTTTAAAAATTTCACCCCCTTTAAATTATTTATTAATTTTTTTTAATATTGATCCATATATATTTTTTTAATGTATGCATGTTGGTAGCTCAACTTGTTTAGAATTTTTTATTTTATTTTATTTTATATAGTTTGAAGATATTTTCTTTCAATAATTGAGTTTGTGCTTATTACAAATACCTAACAATTGATAAGATAACACATTAATTGCCCAACAATTCTCAAGATAAATGTTGAGAATTTAATTCCACATTAGATAATAGCAAAAATATCAAAATTTTTAAGTAAAATTTAATATTTTCTCACTTATAAGCTCAAAAAAATATATTTACTCATTTATAAAAATTTTAATATAATATTGAAGTTTAGGGTTGGCAAAATTGGCCTGACCCGACCAGAACAGGATGAGTTTTTTTAATGGTTTTCTGGGTTTTAGGGCAGGTTTGGGTTAATCCGGTATAAAAAAATACCGGTACGGGTCGGGGCCGGATTTTGGTCAGCCCGCCGAGTAACCCGACCCGATTTCATATATATATATATATATATATATAATTTTTTAAATTATTTTATTATATAAAAATATTTATTCCCGGAAGGGCGAGGCGGGACGGGTTACGGGACAGGGAAAAAAAACCCGCTAGATTACGGGACAGGGAAAAAAAATCCGCAGGATTACGGAGCGGGTTCGGGGGCAGGTCGGGACCGGGTTGGACATAACCCGATCCCGACCCGCCCCGTTGCCATCTCTATCGGAGTTTCATGTTTAATTTGATTATGAAATATCTTATATAAAAGAATAAAAATATGTAAAAACTTATAAGAATAATTGTATAAATGATATAATTATCTTTGATCAAAGTAAAATATATATATATATTTTATATAAATTTATTATGTGTTTAATAGTAGTTATTATCAAATTACATTAATTTGAATTATCTTATAAAAAGTTAGATTCCAACTTTTACTTTAAAAAAAATTATGTCACATTATGTCATTTTGGTAATTAATTAATACAATTATTAAGATTAATTAACAAATAATTAAGTACTAATTCTGTTTTTTTTTTAAAAAAAAAAAAGAGGTTATCTAGCACCAGAGTATGCAATTAGTGGACACTTAACAAGAAAATCAGATGTGTACAGTTATGGTGTGCTTCTCCTTGAGATAGTGAGTGGAAGAAAAGCAATTGATTTTGATTTGCAACTTGGAGAACATTATCTTGTGGAAAAGGTAATTAACACTAAATATCATTTAATTTCTATACTTAATAACTCAAAATTAATCAAATCGATTAAATGTCAAACATAAAAAATAAAAACATGATTAAGAAATTATAGATCTAAACCGATTATGCAATAGAAATGAAAAACTGAAGCTTCGATCGAGTTAATACCATTTCAATTAATTATATTGTTTTATTTTTGACATTCAATCTTTTCAACTATAAAATGAATAATTAAAAAAAATAAATTAAAACTTAAAAAATAAATAGTCGTTACAAACTGTATATGCTTTTTTTATCTCAAAGTTCAATCTATTTATAACATTTTTTCTTATCAAATCTGTAATTTTTTTATCCTATAAATTATTAAAAAGATACGATAAATATGAAGTATAATCTAATTTAAAATTATAATTATACATAATAAAAATAAGAATAATAACCTTAATAAACTTTGATGGTTTGCTAAATAATGATTTTTTTAAATTGTTTTACATAATTTTTTAGTATGTTTTTAACCTCAAGTTAACATTAAAAGCAATCGATTGGAGGTTTTACTTCTAGCTAATAGTCATGATTTCTAAATTACTTCTTCAACACTTGAGATTGAGCAATTATGAGCTAGTTGAAAGGTTTTCAATTATATATATATATATCACCCACTTTATTCTAATTCACTAACGGTAATACTTCAATCGAACACTCCATTAACTTTTTAAATCTTAAAAATCACAACTTTACTTTTTTTTTTATCTGATAATTACAACTTCAAATAATTATATATTCACTAAATATTCTCCACTTGATTTTATCAGCATTTAAAAAAACATAATATTTTATACATATTAATACTTATAAAATAATGTAATATTCATATTCCAATTCTATGTTATCTTTATTTCTATTATTTAATTATTATTATTATAATATTTCTATTTCTGTTAATTTCTTTCAATTTATATTAATAAAAAATAATTTAACAAAAATATTTTTAAATATGAATTTATTATAATATTCTGATAGACAAAAAAAAAAGAAAAAGAATAATAATAATTGTGTATTATTAATAAATGCAGGCATGGGAAATGTATAAAAATGGCAAACTTCATCAACTAGTGGATCCTACATTAAATGGAGATTTAAGAGAAGATGAAGCACTGAGATTTTTGAAAATTGGGCTTCTTTGTGTCCAAGAGAAATGTCAGTTAAGGCCAAATTTATCAAAAGCAATTAAAATGATGAAAGGTGAAATAAATATGAACAATATACAAATAGCTCAGCCAGGACTCATTACTAATTTTATGAATGTCAAAATTGTAACTCAAAAACAATATATTACCAAAATCCAAAGCCCACAGTTGTATCCTTTGTGAATAAAATAAAATTGATAATTTTTTTTCCTTTTACTTTTTAAATTTGTAGTAGATAAATATATATTTACTCTTTGGATTATGGAAAGACAATTTAAAAAAAAAAATACATTTTGCGGTTTTGATCATATTTCATTATATTCATAATTGATTTCAAATTAATCTTTCAATTTATTATTAGCTTATCAGTTCATGTTGTAATGATTCAATTTATAATTTGATATGGTTTTAGATCTTAAAGGAAGAATTATAAAAAAATGGTTCAAAGGCCTTTAAGGGGTCAATCTAAGGACTCGAATGTCGACATTTGAATGGAGAAAATCGAAGACCCAATCTTGGTATGAACACTTATCTATTAACCCTTATTCGCAGTATGCATTTGCCAGAGACCTTTTTGACATTGACATCATGCTTTGACAAAAGAAGATTTGTCTCTTGTCTCATTCCTTTACAAAATCAAATGACTAGTGAGGCCTCTTGACTGTCAAAAGACAATAGAACACCTCACACTCAGCCTAATTTATCATTATAGATATTGTTTCATCACCTTCAAGCAAATGTATTACCATCCCATTTTAAGCAGTTCAATTAGTTTTCAATAGCCTATGTGAGTTGTAGACTAAGTTATTGAAGGGTTCAAAATACTTCGTTTTCTGCAGAGTATTTACTTCTCTTGCACGTTTCTATTTTTGTCGTTGTTTCCAGCTGCCGGCGGCTAGCTATGGAACCTTTAGGTGACCTATCTCTATTTGAATTTCCTCAAGCTAAGAAAACTGATGACTTTCCGTCAGCTATTGCATAAGATACTGCAATTGAACAAGCTCCCAAATTGTACGCCTTCGCTGTGTCGATTATTTTTGCATTGCCTGCCCCATCTGCTGTTCCAAAAAATAAGTGAGGGCACATTGCTATTAAAATAAATCAACAAATCTATAAGAACTGGGTTGGATAGTGTGATTTTTCCTTAATTGGAAGAATTGTTTTATTTAAAGGGGAAAAGCCATGGAGGATTGGTGATTTGAAGAAGAAGCTCTCATCAGTTTGGAATGTTGGTGATAGCTGGAAACTAATTTATCTCGGAAAAGGCTTTTATAATATAATACTACATTCATAAGAGGAAAGAAACAGAGTTTGGGGAAGAGGTTCCTTACCATTGAAATCGGGTATTTTAAGACTTCAGCATTGGAGTAGATACTTTTATCCTAAGGTGCAAAAGCCTACGAATACTTAGATATGGGTTCGCTTCTACAAACTGCCTTGGGAGTACTAGCATCAACAAATTCTGGTTGACATTACAAGAGAGATCGGTATGCCACTTAAAATTGATAATGCTACCTTGACAGGTAGTCTAGGACATTATGCATGAGTTCTAATAGAGATTGATCTTTCAAAAGAATCCCTCAGAATAATTGCTAATTGAAAGGATAGGGAAAAGTTTTTTTTTATTGATGTCATATATGAAAATATGCCATCTTTTTGCAATTTATGTTCTAATATTGGCCATTCACAAGTCAATTATAGGCTTAATAAATCTACAATGGAGGAGATTCCCAAGAATACGAAGGTTGACATTAAAAAAGATACGGCTTTGAACAAAACTCACCCAGTTGAGAAGGAATGGGTCCCTAAAAGAACAAATGAAACTATTGCTGCTATTATTCCCATCTCTAATGTTTTTGAAACTCTTAATATTGCTTTGATGGATAAGCATAAGGAATCTGATAATGTTAATATTGACGAGGTGCAGGCCGTTACTATTGATCAATGTGACGAGGTTGTGTTTGCTGCTAGTGAGATCGGTGAGGCTGAGTAGGCTACGGTTATTGAACACAGTATTGTTGTTGTTCATAATGTGGAGGATATTGTGCTTACAGCTACAAGAATTTTTCTTAACCCGTTAAGAGATAACCAAGCCTTAGAGATTACTATTCCAACAACAGATAGCTAGATAAATGCCACATAAGAGAAGGCAGTGGCTACTAATTTAAATGCTTCAGTTTGAATAGATGATCCTGATCATGTTCAGGACAATGACAATAGCTCATCACATTCAGAGGATGGAAAGGAATGAGCTTGGGTTGATATGGTTGATGATGACCAAGGGGACCAGGGTGAATGGCAAACATTATCCCTTAAAAAAAGCAAGAACCCTTGAAAAGTACAAAATTTCCAGTAACTCTCTCATGAAGGCCGATTAAAAACCCATTCGTTATTAATGAATGCAATTTTTTTGGAATTGTAGGGGTTTTGGCAACCCTGAATCTCAACGCAACTTTTATTCTTTTTGTGTGCAACATAAGCCAGACCTTGTATGTATTGCAGAACCTCTAGTTGGTTTTTACTTGATATTTGATAGATTTTGAAATTCTTAGGATTTATGTTTTTTGGCAGTTAACACTAGGAATCTCCCTTCTATATGGGTTCTTGCCTCAAAGAATGTGAGTTCCCCAATTAATCTCTTTTGCTTTGAACAACATGTTACTATGGATTTTATTTTTACAATGAAAGCCTTCGGGTTTCTTTCGTTTATGCTAGCAACTGGCGTAATAAGCGTCTTTTGCTATGGGATGATTTGGCTGCTCTTAATCGTGCATCTTTTAGTTGGTTATTAGTTGGTGATTTTAATAATGTTAGGGGAGTTTATGAGAAGACTGGACATTCTCCTCCTCCTTCTCCTCTTCCATGCCATGAATTCAATAGTTTCATTGACTCCAATGAGCTTGTTCAAATTCCTTATAAAGGAGTCTTTTATACTAGGTGTAATGACAGGTTTGGTACTGCGAGAGTTGAGTGTTTGATTGACAGGGTTCTTATTTCGTAAGGAACGTTGACAAGTTGGGATTCAATGTCTTTCCTTGCTCTCCCAAGACATAAATCTGATCACTCTCTCGCTTCAGATTTCAGTCGATGTGGCTCTCCCATCCTCAATTTTGGAATTTTTTCACCGATCTTTGGCAGCAGCTGCAGCTTCACCTTCCTCCCATGCAGTTGCTTTCGGAGAAACTTAAGTCCCTTTGGGAAGCTCTTAAAATCTAGAACAGCACGATATTTGGTTATTTGGATTTGAACATTAAGGCAGTAGAGTCATCTCTCCTCAACATTCAAAATGAAATTTCACTTTTTGGTTTAACTGATGAGTGCCATATTGAAGAACTTGAGGCACATGAATCATTCGATTTGTATCTTAAGCAAAAGGAGACTTTTCTTAGAGAACGCATTAGGATTCGGTGGACGGAAGGAGACAGGAATTCTAATTTTTTTCCACCGTGTTCATACAGCCCGGAAACCATTTTCTACTATTAATATGCTCTAAAATGGTGATGAATTGATAGATACTCCTAATGACATTGCTAATCATATTTTTTAGTTTTATAGGAATCTCTTTTGTTTTGACCTTATTTCTTTGCAAGACTTTACCGTAGTAAAAAAGCTTATCCCTTGCTTGGTGGATTCAGCTGCCAATCAGAGTTTAGTTTGCTGTCTTACGGATGAGGAAATCAATAATGCTATTTTTTTGTTAGACCTCTCCAGTGCTTCTAGGCCTGATGGATTCAATGGTAATTTTTATCATTCTTTCTGGAATGTGATTCTTGTTGCTGTCCGCTTTTTCTTTAATAATGGGAAGGTGACTCCGGGTTGGAATTCTAGTTTTATGGTGCTTATTCCTAAGGCGAAGGAGGAAATTACCTTTGATTAGTATAGGCCTATAGTTTTGAGTAACTTCTTTTTCAAAATTAATACAAAGATCTTAGAAGACAGATTATCTATCATTGCCCCTAATATCGTGTCTTCAAATCAATTTGGATTTATCAAGCAGCGATCAACTTTTGGCTGTATTACTTTGGCATATGAGGGTGTTAATTTATTGGATAAGAAGTGTTTTAGAGGTAATATGGAAGTAAACATTGACATCAAGAAGGACTTCGATACAATGGATTGGAATTTTGTGCTTGAAGTACTAGAAGCATTTGGCTTTTCTTTTATGTTCAGAGAGTGGATTCTCGAGCTATTTCTTCAGCTCAAATTTCTGTTCTGAAAAATGGCTCTCCTCGAGGCTATTTTTCTTGTTTGAAAGGGGTTAGGTAAGGGGATACCCTCTCTCCACTTTTATTTTGTATAGCGAAAGACTTTCTTAGTCATCTTTTAAGCAAATCTACAGTAGAAGGCCTCTTTTCTACCATGAGTTATTTTCGGGGTATTGGTTTCCCGACTCACCTATTATATTGCAATGATGTCCTTATTTTCAGTAAGGCTACTGCTTCTAATATTTCAGCTTTGGCTAATGCTTTTCATTTATATGGTGAGCTTTCAGGACAGTTTGTTAATTGGTTGAAATCCAATATCTATTTTGGCAAATTTGTGACCGTTCGAAGAGCTCCTAGATTAATCAAAGGCCTGGACATCAAATTGGGTGGCCATTCTCATATTTAGGAGTTCCTCTCTTTGTTGGTGTTCCTCGGTCTCGATTTTTAAAGTCGATTGCTGATAAGATTATTAGCAAATTCTCCGCTTGTAAAGGCTCATATTTATACATGGATGGAAGAGTATCTTTGGTGAATTCCTCAATCACAAGTTCTTTTCTCCATTCCTTGTCTATTTATCATTGGCCAAGGACTTTAATTAAGCCTATGGAATAAGCTATTATAAACTTTGTATGGACTGGCTCATGTTCTATTCGAAAACTTGTGACGGTTTCATGGTCAATATGTTGCAAGCCAAAGCGTGATGGAGGGATTAATTTGAAGGACTTAACTCTTTTGAACTCAGCTATGCTCACCCCGTTTGCTTGGGGTCTTATTACTGGAGGTCTCTTCCACAGTTCTATTCTTAATATGAGGTTTTTTTGCATTTCTGGCATACCAAAATCTCATTATTTTTGCTCCTTCATTTGGAGCTCTATGAAGGCGATTTTTTATGATTTATTTTCGGCACATATATATCTTCTTGGACAACAACCAGTTTTGAATTTTTAGATTGGGAAATTGCTTCTGCCAACAATAGCAGATCAGTTGCACTACTCAAAGCAGCAACAATATTTTTTGATAAGCTGCATTTCTGATTTTTTGAACAATGGAGTGTGGTTATTACCTCAACACCTCCTGCCTGATATGGTTAATGCTATTCAACATGTGAGATTTTTCGAAGGAAGAGGAGGATAGGCTATTCTAGAGGCACTTTTTGGACGGTAAATTGTTTGTCAAATTGTATTACGATCACTTAAGACCACCTGATGTTTCTGCCCTATAGATGCAATTTATTTGGAGGAATTTTTTTGCCTCCTATGCACTCTATGCTTTGTGGGTGCGTTCTTCATCGAAGGGTGCCAACGGATGACTGCTTGTATAAAAACGACTTCAATTCCTTTCTAGATGTGTGTTGTGTTGTAATTCTATTAAAACTATTGATAATTTCTTTATTAATTGAAGTGTCTCCACTGAAATTTGGAGAAGTCTCGCATCTCTTTTTGGTATTCAGTTGAACTTAGGGGGAAGTTTAAATGATCTCATTCAAGGAGCTATGCGGATTCAGTTGTGCTCGCAGGTTAAAGTTTTATGGGTTACTGCTCTTGTTAGTGCGGTTTGGGTTATTTGGAAAACAAGAAACTATTATATTGTTTTTAAATCTTTTTGTTAACATCTTTAATATGCTTCAGAAACTATGGTCTTTGGTGAAAGAAACTAATTTTTTCCGCTTTGGCAATTTGTATGGCAGCACTTATGAGGTTAGCATTTTTAATAGACTTGGTATTTTCCCTATCCGTTGAAAGGCTGAAACTATTGTTTCCATCACTTGGTAGCATCCTCCTCCAAGGTGGATTAAGATCAATACAGACGACTTAGCATTAGGTGCTTCAGGTCCTTCCCATGCAGGGGGCATCTTTCGAAATGCAAGAGGTTATTGTCATGGTGCTTTGTCTTTTCATATTAAGAGCGCTTTTGCTTTCATTGTCGAACTGAATGCAATCATTTTTGCTCTCTTGAAGGTGGCTGAGTTGGGGTGGTGGAAAATATGGTTAGAGTGTGACTCTATGTATGTGGTGTTATTGCTGAAGAAGATCTTCGGATGTGCCATTGCAATTCCGCCTATATTGGTCGCATTGTCTTGCATATGTTAATTCCATTGATTTTGTAGTTTCTTATATCTACAGGGAAGAGAATAGAGTTGTTGATTGTTTAGTTAGTTATGAAGCTAGATTTGATAGGTCATTTTGGTGGTCTAATTGTCCAAAATTTTGTATTCATTTACCTTTTGAGGACTTTTCCCGTAGAGAAAGCTTTAGATTTGTTTAAGCTTTCTCTCAGGAATTGCTTTTGTATTCTTTATTATTTTATTTATATATTTTTCTTGAGTGTTCAGGTAGATGAAGTAGGTGCTAGAAAGGTACCAACTTAGTTGGAATGCCCCAGAGCACTATCTGATACCTGACCCTTAGCTTTTATGCAATAGCCTATGTGAGCTTCATTCACGTCTCAAAATCTGTTGTACTAACTTAAATGTTGGAGGGTCATTATTAGACCTGTTCATGGGCCAAACTTGGACATGAAAAATGTTCAATTGTTTAAAGGCTCGACCTGCACTTTTTTCACAAATTGAAAGTCCAAGCCCACCCAACGAACATATCTAGTCATTACTAAGCACTCTGCCCTACCTTGTCTAATAATTTTTCTCATCTTGCAAGCTTGCAAAGTGAAGCCCAACAATCCATATAACTTTGATTCTAAAGCTCATCACTAGCCAACTTTTATGGAACTTTGGCTAATTTTAGTGCCTCTGCCCAACACATACATGTTAGGAATCATATTTCAAAGTACTATCGTTCTAATAGAGCATTTTTTTTGCATTGATACTCACATACTAACAAAAAGAGATTTTGTTATTGTTTTATTCTAACACATAATTTTAATTGTCAATATCTCACTTAACTGTTAGGAGACAAAAGCTATTTTCTCATTCAATCACTAACTCAACTCTAAGAAGGTATTACATATAAGGCATCGTCTTCTACATGCAAATGTAGCTCTAATTAATCAAGAAAACCCTTATTCTCACCATTTCTAAGTATGCTCCTAAGGCCATTGCCTTCCCTACAACTTCATTTTTAATTCCTGGCATTGACTTGACGATTGGAGAGTCCTTGCCAAGTATCACACCTAGCTCCCCTTTGACTTTTTCTTCTTTTGCAAACTCATATTTTCAATTCAAGTCCAATTCAATAAACCTACCATATTTATTAATTGAATTTCAGAACTAATCACAATTATATTTAACACTTACAGTTATAGTTGAGGATCACATTAAAAAAAAGATTTTAGACTTAATGCAATATTTAAATTTCAGTTAACTACAAATTTTCAATTATTCCAAAAGGTTATTTTGTTTCCCTCTAGCTATTTCTTGAATATCTTTTCATATTTATTGTATATATAAAAATATGTGAACATGATCCATTATTTATATAAAATTACACTTCTTATCATTTATATAAAATTACAAGGTCTTCTTTTAGTGAAGAATCTCACCAAAAAAACAAACTATCATATATAAAA
>CAOJBK011048678.1:0-11038 GCA_948294925.1 Codiaeum variegatum | reverse complement strand
GAATGAACCTGGGTCCATTTTTAGGGACTCCACCAACTTATGTTTAAGTGAGCTTCTAAATGGATCAAGCACCTTGCCTCCACTGCTAAAAGCACTTTCAGAAGCAATTGTGCTAATAAGAATGGCTAGAACATCTCTAGCAAGTTTAGATTGCACAAGAAACCTATCACTATTGAGCTTCCACCATTTCAAGCTATCAAACTCAGCATCATCATCCAAATCTAATATAGCCTCATAAGGGTAAGTTTGAAGCTCATTTTCCCCCTACTCATTTCTAACTTATGTGCCTTAAATTTGGCCTTTAAAAGGGACTTCCCAGTGAGAGAAAGAGAGTTATAAGAATTTGTTTGGGATGTTTGAGAAGATTGAGAAGAATATTCTGTTTGGATCCTATACTTAGCATTGTACTAAGCAAACAAATCACGCAATGCTAACTTAACATCAATAAAAAAAAAAAGCATAGACCCACTAGATTCTCTATACATTTCTTTGAAAGAATAAGAAATATATCCTAGTTTTAGGCTAGGATCTAAAGCAGTTGCAAAGAATATCATCTTAATCATTTTTTTAGAATCCCCCAGTACTTTTCAAACTTGGAAAGTATGTTTTATCCCAAAGTTTTGATATCAATATAAAGATTAGATTCCATGCTTTTAAACTTACAATGTAAGCCAGATATTTCAAGGAAGAATGTATTAGCAGTGACATATAAAGACCCTAAAACCTTAAGAGTGAAGTAATAAAAAGACTCAAGGCACCCAGATATTTTCCTACAGCAAGCCCAATCTAATGGGTCAGCAATATTTGAGCTTCCACCCAAATCAGAAACTAAGGATGCATCATCATCCTTATATATCTCAAAAGAAGATTGATACAAACAGGAAGTAGTAAGCATTAGGTAGGTTGAGTTCCACCTAGTTGAGACATTTAGACTTAGTGACTTATCATTAGGGTTTCCCAACAACTTGTTAATTTCCTTAAACTTTCTCAGCCTTTGAGGAGAGTTCCTCACATACCTAACTAAATCTCTCACATTCTCAGTAGAAATACTTCTATCTTTCAAACCCTCTTACATAACTAAATTCAATATATGTGCAATGCACCTCATGTGTAAATATTTACACTCAGAGAAAGTGTTACCCCAGTTGATCATTCTTTTTTTTTTAAAAAAAAATCCATAGCAGTATTATTACTGTTAGTATTGTCAACTGTGACAGTGAATACACTGTTAAGGCCCAAATCAAGAATTGCAGACTCAAGAGGCTTACCAAGGTATTCACCCTTATGACTACTAAAGGGACTGGATGAAAATATTTTCTTTCTAAGCCTCCACTCATTGTCTATAAAGTGTCTAGTGACACACATGTAGTTAATTCTCTAGATACTAGTTTAGACATCAATGGTAAGACAGATAATTTGAGCATTGTTTTCAAAAGATTTCTTCCTGTTAGGAATTTATCATAGCAATCCCTAGTAACTGTTTTCCTAGAGGGTATTTTGAACATAAGGCAAAGTTCACCACAAAAATAATTAAAACCTTCACCTTCAACAAACTTGAAGGGAAGTTCATCAACAATGATCATCCTAGCCAGAGCATCTCTACATCTACCCTTATAAAATTTCCATGATCCTAACTAGCCAACATTAGCACCCATATTTTCTCCAGTTTTTCCATCTTGAGACAAAGTTAATATTTTCTACTTAACATCTTTACTACTAGGGTGACCTTGGTTTCTACTCAAATGATTTCTCATGTTAGAAGTGTCATCTCTCTTAGGGTCAACCTGATATGTTCTAGGGCAATATTTACACATATCAATCAAATTATCTTATGAATCTTGAGATTCATTAAAGTGCTCCCACACAACAAACCTTTTTCTCATTTGCTTTCTTTTCTTTTGAGGTTGTGTTGTTGGATTTGCTCCCATCTCATTAGCAGTATTGTATCCACCAAGTGGAGTAGGACTAGATTCATTGGCAGTATTGCCAATGGATTCAATCTCTTCCACTGTATTTGACATCTACCTAATAATAAACACAAGATACAAACTAGTAAGTACCATATCATTAATAAAAAAAATAATAATAAATGGAAAAAAAAAACTTAAGTGAAGCTTAAAAACTTAATTAAGAGAGCAAACACAGACAATTATCACAAAAAAAAAAAAAGAAACATCCTTCTAATCCATGTAAACTCAAGCGAAGCCCCAGGTCAAAGCAGTATCATGAGACCAACCTCAAAGGTTAATAGGTCTAGGCTTGAGTTCCTATGAGCCTTTAGTTATTCTTTCAAGTTCGTGTTCTTTTTTGTCTTTTTATTCTGACCTCTATCAAGAAGGATTAAAAGTATCTAGTTTGAAAGCTTGTCACATATTCTATTGATCAAGTCAATTATTTGAAATTCAAGCATATTCTCTCATATTTCTACTACATAGCTATGTGTATTATAATCCTAACGAAGTAGTACCGTGAGGGAAGGGTGAAAAGAACCCATCGGAGAGAAATAGAACAGTGAAACATTGAATCTTTAATTTGTAAGAAAAAAGTACATTTAAGAATTGAAATGTGAAACCATTTTATGTACTTACATTTAAACATTTTTTGTCAATAGTATGTTACTAAACAAAAGAATTAATAAAAATAGTTCAAAATTACAAAACTAACTATATATATATATATATATATATATAAAACAAAATGTGTATTTAAAACGAAAATATCTTTCACAACAAAATAATATTTAAAAAAAAAAACTCCAAATATATGAAATACAGCACCAATTACTTTTCATAATTGCTAAATGCGAAGTAAGCAACATCTTAGTACAACATGTAATACACAAAAGCAGATCCATCCAAGAATACAGACGAGTACGGCTTATCAGTTGCCCAGAGAAGGCCCATAAGTAAGCCCAATTTATAATAAGGTTGCCACAATTCAACCATGCAACGGCCCAAATAACTATTCTAACATCTTAAATATTTTTTTTTCCAGGAACATCATAAATATTTATATTTTTTTGTCAAAGAACATCATAAATAATTGGTCACAAATAAATATGAATATTCATCCATATGAAATTTCAAATGAATATTTTAAAATTTTATTTATACTGAAACTTTAAACTTGCTTAGTTGAAGATTATGTTCTTTTCAAAATGAAGTGTAACCATATTATTTCCTAAAATATTGTTTTTTGGAAAAAAAAAACAAGAGATTATAAAGTATATGACAAATATTTGAATTGGGTTCAATGTTAGTTTTGGTTTTTCAAGAATCAATTTTATTTTATTTTTTATTTTCAACATACAAATTTTAATTTAATCCCATTAAACTTGTATTAATTTGTGATAGAGGATGTTTTTCATTTTTTTTTTCAAAGAAAAATCTTGTATAATATAGATATGAGGCTTCTCTTATGTCGGCGTACTGTAACATTTAATTGCTGTTAACACCTCCGGAGTTGAAATGGAAATAAGGCTATGGCGGAATGAAAATCGGAAAGTGAACTCTAAGCCTATGGTTGAACAAAAAATAAAAGAAGCTGAATTACAGAAGAAATAAGAAGAACATTAGAGAATTTAGTGTTTATTGTTTTGATTGATTGATCATCTGTACATTGAAGCTAAGCTATTTATACAAGAACAAAGAGAAAGAACATTGTGGAAGGTGAACAGAAAAGCGACATGTGACTATCCTTCAACAGAGGTGCACGAGATTTGAACACGAAACGCACCTATCATTTAACTTCAATTAAGCTCAAAATGACATATCGTCTAGGTCTTCTTCTTCTCCAAACATAAACTAAAATTCAATCCCTTTTTTCAACATCCCCTTAAGTTGGATCATGATCAAAAGAGATCAGATGCAACTTGAGCAAATGTGATTGGAAGACAAGGGCATTCAATATCTTAGTGAAGATATCACCAGCTTGTGCACCAGAAGAAACATGCCATGTAGTAATAAATCCAGCTTTCAATTGATTGCGCACAACGTGGCAATCAATGTCCAGATGTTTGGTTCGTTCATGGAAAACTGGATTAGCAGCAATATGTAGTGCTGCTTAATTTTCAAAGTAGAGGGAAATTGGAAGTTGCAAAGGAATATGGAAGTCACGAAGCAGATAAGTAACCCATTGAAGTTCAAAAACAGTACTGGCCATGCTTCTATATTCTTCTTCACCTGTAGAACGTGAAACTGTGTTTTGTTTCTTAGATTTCCACGATATTAGTGTGGATCCTAAGAAGATATAAAACCCTGTTATTGATTTTCTTGTATCTTGACAAGCACCTCAGTCTGCATCACAGTAAGCTGTTAGTTGAAGATTATTGGATTGGGAAATAAGAATTCCATGTGTTGGACACCCTTTCAAGTATCTCAACAAATGTAAAAGTGCTTGCCAATGTGAGACTCTAGGAGAACTGACAAATTGACTTAGTTGTTGTATTGCATAAGTCATGCAAGGCCTAGTAAAGTTTAGATATAGCAGTTTACCAACAATTATCTTGTACTATTCTGGATCTGAATACAATTCACCACTATTAGCTGTTAACTTGAGGTTCTTTGGCCAAGGACTAGTAGTAGGCTTAGCACCCATAAGTCCTGCATCTAGTAATATTTTAAAAATATGTTTTCTTTGATTAATTAATGTATCCTCCTGTGATCTTGCCAGTTCCATGCCTATAAAATATTTTGCATCTCCCAAATCCTTGATTGTAAACATATCATGTAAAAACTTCTTGACTTCAGTAAGCAATATACGATTTGGTCCAATATTTAACACATCATCCATATATACTAATAAGGCTACAAAAGTATCATCTGCCCCTTTAATGAACAAACAATAGTCATTAGTTAACTATGTAAATCCATACCTCCACATTTTTGCTGTGAATTCAATGTTCCACTGTCTAGAAGCTTGCTTAAGTCCATACAATGACTTAATAAGCTTACAAGCATATCCATAAGGCACCTTGTCATAACCTTCAAGTGGTTGTAAATACATTTCTTCTTTTAAGAAACCATGTAAAAAAGCATTATTTACATCTAACTGTAAAATAGCCCACTAAAAATGTGTTGCAATAGTCAGAAACAACCTTACTGTCACTGATTTATCAATAGGTGAGAAGCTGTCTGAATAGTCTAACTCTTCTATTTGCTTATAACCCTTTGCAACTAACTTTACTTATACTTCTCTATAGTGCCATCTAGATTAAGCATAAATTTAAACACCCACTTACTACTAATCATATGCTTTCCAGGAGGTAAGGGAACCATTTCTCAAGTGTTGTTATTCTCTAAAGCCTGAAGCTTCCTTGAACTGTAGCTTACCACTCCGGATACTGACTTTCTTCAGCATAAGATTTAGGTTCCTTCAGTTTAGATACTTATGCCAAAATTCAATGTATGCCGGTGTAAAGGCAGTAAGTGTGATAAAGGATATAATTGTGGCGTATAAGATGTAGGTAGTTTAGATGGAGGCAAAGTTTTAATAGGTATAGTAGGCTTTGTAATACTACAGACAAAGTCATTCATCTAGGCTGAAGGATTCTTATGTCTAGTACTATGTCTAACAGACTAGATTAAAGGTTATAATATTAATGATTATGTAGGTATAGTAGGCGGTGAATCAGTAATATCAGTAGCATGTAAATCCACATCTGGTATATGCAAGGATGGTAAAGGCAGTTCTGTAGGAAAAAAAATACACTTTGATAAGGTGAGGTAGGTTGATTTGCTAAAATATAAGGATTATGTGATAATGAATCAGGTAAAGATGTATTTATTGGTACGGAAGAAGATTTTATAGGTTGAGGTCCAGTGATGGGATCACATGTCTACATTATCATGAAGTGATAATGGTAAAGAAGTATTATCATGAGAATCCATAATAGAAGAAGCTGCCACTTTGGCATAGGGAAATATATGTTCATAGAACACCACATCTCTTGAAACAAACACTTTAAGTGTCTCCAAACTATATAGTTTATATCCTTTTTTTTCCAAGAATATATCCATGTAACATAGACTTGATGGCTCTAGCATCAAATTTATCTTTGTGTGGACTAACATTAGTTGCATACCAAAGACTTCCAAAGATTTTAAGATGACTATAGTCAGGTTTAGTTTTGTGAAGGATTTCAAAAGATTTTTTCCAGTCTAGGTTAGGTGTAGGTAGTCTATTTATAAGAAATGTGGCTGTAAGGATTGTATCTCCCCATAACTTTTTAGGACAATTGGCTTAGAAAACAAGTGCTCTTGTAACTTGAAGCAAGTGCCTATGCTTTCTCTTAACTACTCCATTTTGTTGAGGGGTATAAGGTGTAGTTTTTTGATGTAAAATTCCAAGGGAAGCAAATAAGGTTTGGAATTCTAAGTTAGTAAACTTAGTACCATTGTATGCTCTCAAAACTTTAGGAGTAAGGTTGTATTGTGTTTGAATCATTTAGTAAAACTATTTTAAAGTATGGTATGACTGAGTTTTGTGGCTTAATAAAAAGGTCCCAGTGGCTTTGATATATTTATCCACAATAGTTAAGAAGTATCTAGAGCCATTTAAAGCCTTGCACTTATATGGTCATCATAAATCTACATGCAGCAGTAGATCAAAACAATTATGGTATTCTATATCACTACTAGGAAAAGGTAGCCTAGTTTGTTTAGAAACTAAACATACATGGAAATGTTTTTCTAAATTCATTACATCAACTCCAATCTCATTTATATGTTTTATAACAACTTCAATGCCCCAAACAAGCATGCCAAAGTTTACCTTTAGCTACAACACATCTAGTTATAGCACCACAAATTTCATATGCATATAACCCTGTGGAACTTTTTTCTCTTATAGACTTAATTATAATAAACATGAAACTGTACTTTTACTTAACAACAACAATATACTTAGGATTAAAGTTGGTATTGTCTAATATATACAAATTTTCCCTCACTTTCCCAATAACAAACACTTCTTCACTTAATAAGTCCTGAAATATGCAAATGTTAGGAAGGAATATAACTAAGGAATGTGAATTGGCCAAAAATTTCCTGACATAAAATAAGTTAAACCTAAAACCAGGTATGTGCAATACACTAGATAAGAAAAACTTGTTGCTGATATTCACATCACTTATATGATCTACTGTTTTGGTGTTTCCATCAGGTAACAGAATTGGTTTAGGTTGTTTAAGTTTGGTAGTGTGTGTAAAAATATCTAGGTTTATACATACATGAGTAGAGGCACCAGTATCTATAATCCAGGAATCTGAATAAAATGTTTTAAGCAAGCTAAATGCATATTCAACAGTGTCACCTGCAAACTCAACCATTCCAGCAAACTTTTTAGGTTGTGATCCTTTAACCTTCAAGATCTTCATAAACTCTAGTTGAATTGCAACACTCAACTCAGAATTATAGGTACTATCCCCTTCCTTGAGGTTTGAATCCACTATAGCTCCTGTAAACTTCATAGGTGTTTTCTTCTATTTATAGTCCTTGTACTAGTCTAGTACACCATGTGATTTAAAATAAGTATCTCTGGAGTGTTCACTCCTCTTGCAATGGTCACAATACCTGTCTTCCTTCTTCCTAAAAATATTATTTATATTCATGTTTTTAGCTCCAGCTTGCATCTTAACAACAAAAGCAGTGTTATTAGTTGTTACAACATTCATAGTATTAACTTCCTTTTGTTTTTCAACTTGTAACACCATAGCATAGACCTTATTAATATCAGGTAATGGATCTATAATCAAGATCTGATATCTCACATTCTCAAAATCCTCATTCAAACAATTTAGAAACTATATAATCTGAGATCTATTTGCTTTTTTGAGCATTAATTCTAGAAGCACCACAAGTACATACTGGATTCAAATCTAAACAATTAAGTTCATCCTATAGACTCTTCATCTTATTAAAATAATAAGTGATTGAACTAGTACCTTGAGACAAAGTGTTTATATCTCTATGGATGTGGAAAATCTTAAATCCACCACTTTGTCCATACCTAAGAGCAAGTTCATCCCAAAGCTCTTTTACACTTGAGGTATACAGGAAGGTTTTTGCTAGATCTTTAGAAATTGTGTGAATAATCCATGATGTAACCATGCAGTAAAATCTAATCCATTAATCATAATCAACTGATTCAATCACCAACTTCAAGCAACTTCCATTAACAAAACCTAAATTTACTTTTGCTCCAAGCGCAATCTCCATAAATTTCTTCCATGATAGGTAATTCTTGCTTTCCATAGGGAATGAAACTAGTAACATTCTTGGATGATAAGAACTTTGCAAACACAGCAGATTTCCATCAACATAAGCAAATTTAGTGACCAAAGAACTGACATTTTTGCCAAATTCCGATGAATTTTCATCATTAATCTCAATTTTAACCATTATACCAGAAATTGCAATAACAATAAGATTCTCTGTAAATTTTCAACATAAAAAATAAAGATCCTATAGGCTCTGATATCATGAACAAAAAAAAGAAGCTGAATTATAGAAGAACATTAAAGAATTTAGTGTTTATTATATTTATTGATTGATCATTAATACATTGAAGCTAAGCTATTTATACAAGAACAAATAAGAAGAACATTGTTGA
The DNA here is from genome assembly GCA_948294925.1 of Codiaeum variegatum. Taxonomy (NCBI): domain Eukaryota; kingdom Viridiplantae; phylum Streptophyta; class Magnoliopsida; order Malpighiales; family Euphorbiaceae; genus Codiaeum; species Codiaeum variegatum. Next base: position 2,428 of record CAOJBK011048678.1, on the reverse strand, counting down.
AGGTGAAAAGAAAAGTGACACGTGTCTATCCTTTAGCAGAGGCGCGCGGAATTTGAACACGAAACACACCGTATCATTTAACTTCAATTAAGCTCAAAATGAAATGTCATCTAGGTCTTCTTCTTCCCCAAACTTAAATTAAAATTAAATCCCTTATTTCAATAATGGTCAATAGTAGCAAAAAGAAAATTAGAATGAGGATGACAAAGAAAATAAAGATTCACCCTAATCTACAACATTCTTAGGTATCCTTCTTCCAAGATGATAAATCTAGAACAATAGATAATGAACTAAAGTATGTTCCCTCAATTATACTTAATGATGCTTAAATCGATAAATTTCAAAACGGACATTTGGATATTGAACAAAGGAGATAGAAGAATGCAATGGTGGGTTCATCTTTAAAGTGCAACCACGCTATGAGAAAATGAAAGCTTTTAAAGATAGTTGATAATAAAAGATTTGGATTGAAGGGAGTGTATATGATCAAATCAAGCATGTTCCTATTCAATTTTGAAGATGGTGTAAGGTACCTAAAGGATCTTAAAAGAAGGGATTGTAACGTGTTTTTTAAAAAAAGACCCTTAAATCTTCTGAGATGGCACCCTATGATGAATCTTGTTTGTACTAATTTGGGGAAGGTACCAATTTGGATTCAATTATCCAATTTACCATATGAATTTGCAGTCTAGACATGTTAAGTGAAATTGGGAGTATTTATGGAAAGTCATTATTCTACAATCAATGCACTCTTCCAAGATCAAAAATAAGTTTTTTTAGGGTCTTGGTTGAGATAGATATCAAGGTGAATCTCCCTTAGCTAATTACTAGATTAATTTGGTAGCAAATCCATCAATATGTTGTCTATAAATAGAGTCCATCTTACTGCTCTGAATATCACAAATACAGCAAGAGAAAAGGCTTCAAATCCAAATGATCCTGATGACTTATGAAAGAGTAGAGGGTGAATCCAGTAGCCCAAGAAAGGGTAGAGACACTATAACTAACCATAGCCAAATGTGGGTTTTGATTCCAAATCTAGAGTTTAAAAGGAATAGAATTATGAAACATAAAGGGGTAACATGGTCTATCAAATGTGGGTACATAGGGTATAGCAGATAAGACATTGGTTGACCTATCTTATTCACATATTGATACTAGTATTAGGATGTGGAACTCTAGCTTACAATGATGAAAAATAAAGTTTGGTGTAAAAGAGAGGGAAATGGTTAAAAAGTCTACCAATTGTTTAAGCCCATATGATTTTAGCAAGTAGGAGTGTCATAGGGCTCAATGATCCTTTGAAAAGATTATAAGTCAAATTTTTTTATTAAGTTGCACAATTTGAAGATGGTAAGCTTGGTGGAAACAGGAGTAAAAGATGTCAAGGCTAAGAAAATATGTGAGAGCTTTAAGATAAAAATTGGAATGCCTTGTACTGTTATGACTGGGATGACATAGGTGTTAACTAAGAACATAATAGATGTGAAAGTGATAAATGAGACAATACTTGCATTGCCTAGTCTCAAAAGTTTTGTTGTAGACTGTAATATATGGTTCTTATATGCCATAAGAGAAAAGGAGTTTATGAAAAACCTAATTAGTTTTAGTAAATCTATTAATCCTCCTTTGAATTTGCAAGGAGAAAAGTTGCTAAGATCACGATCCGGATCTTATATGAAAGAACTGTAACTTGAAATTGAAAAATTATGGCAGCAAAACAAGCAACTACATTTCTATACATAACAACTCTGCTTGTTATCTCATATTTATATTAATAATAAGATTTACACAGATGAGTCCAGCACGTCTAAGACTCCTTATATAACAAGGACAAGTAATTTACTAATACAAGGATAAGTGAATAAGTAAACTAATCCCAATCATCTACAAACTTGGCTTTATCATCCTCCCTCCTAAGTTTACAAAACTTGTCTTTATGTAAAGGCTTTATCAATACATCGACAGTTTGGTCATCAATAGAAATATAATAGGAACTAACCTCATTGCTTACAACCTAATCACAAATATAATGAAAGTCAATCTCCAAATGCTGGAATCTCAAATGAAAAATAGGTGTATTAGTGAGATATGTGGCACTCAAATTATCACACCATAATTTTGGAGTTTGTGTGCAATAATACCTAAGCTCTTTCAACAAAGATACCAACTAATAAAATTCAGTGACCATAGCTGTAATAGCTCGAAATTTAGCCTCGATTGAGGATCATACAATAGTCCTTTATTTTTCTAGACTCCTAAGATTTCAAATTTGTATCAACATCAATTGCAAAACATGTACAAGAATTACGATCATCCACACTACTAGCCCAACTCGCATCACTATACGTATTTACTAGAATATTCGAAGATGGGGATAAAAATAGATATTCTAAGCATATGGCTTTTAGGTAGTGTAAGATATGTT
>CAOJBK011048558.1:0-11152 GCA_948294925.1 Codiaeum variegatum | reverse complement strand
CATTTCATATTTTAATAAGGGATTTAAAATTCCAAATTTTGAAAAAGATGAATTAGAAAAATTTATTATTTAAAGAGATGTTTAAATGTGAAATTTTTAGTTTAAGAATTAAAAATCTTCAAATAAGTGGAAAAAAAGAACTAAAAATTTTCAATTTCAAGAGTTAAGAAATCTAAATTTCAAAATTTTCCTATGAAATTTGAAATTCTAGTAAAGAAAAATTTATACAAATTTATAGAGAAGAAACAAAATTATGAAGTAGAAATATGCTTTTCTTTCTTTTTTTTTTTTCAAATAGATTTAAGTGGAGAATTTGAAAGTTTGCAAAAAAATAATTCAAGAAAGCACATATAAACACCATGAAAATTTAAGAGAGTTTAGAAAGAAATAAACAAAGAAAGAATAATAAATTATTACCTTCTTATTTTAAGAATTCCTAGATTTAGTTCAATAAAATTTTTGGAATTTTATACAATTTTCTTTCTGTTATGTTATTCTCTTCTTTTGGCTTTGCTTTTTTTTTTTTTTTTGGCTTTTTTTTAGTATTTGCTCGTGTTAATCTCTTATAACTCTGTTTAAATTTCCTTCCAAAAACTCTCCTCAATTTTTTTGCTGAAGAGTTTTTATACTCTATTAAAGAGAGCCCATGAAAATATTAAAACTTACTCGTTTAACTTCCCAAATCGTAAAATCCTGCGTATGACGGGTTATTGTAGTTTTGTTTTGATTGATTTTCTTCACTTTTCTGTTCTCTTTTTTCCAATTTCATGGCTACATCAAGTAATAAGGATGAATTTATAGAGCGGTTATATGCAAGGCTTGCCCTTGGAGAGGAGGAAGATGTAGAGGGCCTTGAATATAATTCTTTGGTTTCTCAGGAGGCGAGTATCAACATAGGCAGTGTTGTTGGGTCACTAGTTGGGCGCTTTCTTACTGATAAACCCTTGAACTTTTTTGTAATGAAGAGCACAATCACTTTGATTTGGAGGTCTTTAAGGGAAATGGAGATTAAGGACATAGGTGATTGATACGGCCATGCATTATGTCTGGTTCAAGACCAACTAGAGGTTTGGTATTAACCAAAGTCTTGTCAGTGTGTTAAGCATTCCCTGAACCCCCCGAACCCTCAGCGACTTAGAGTGTTAGCCTACAGGGTCCGAACGTCTGACAAAGACAGGTGCCTACATCACTCATCAATCCTCCAGTCATGTTACAGTCCCATCAAGGGTACTCTACAGCCTACCCAAAGCGGGCACGTGTCCCATCTACATAGATTCAACCTTATAAATACCCATCAAAGCAGCTCATATAGGTAAGACAAGTTAAACACACTTAAAAGCTACACTCAATCCATTTTTGAGAGTTCTCTCTCAACTCCTCTATCAAACTAACTTGATCGCCGGAGTATTTACGCCCGACACCCTTCCAGCCACCCCTGACCTTTCTCTGCCTTGCAAGTTAATCTCAATCCAACTAGAGGAGTTCCATTTAAGCTCAGTGAAAACACACCCCACATTAGTAATAATCTTTATTTGTTCGAATTTTATCACTACTTGGATATGGAAAGAGTATATAATGATGGTCCCTAGGCTTTTGATCAACCCTTATTGATTTTGAATAAACTTTAACTAGTATGCGTCCTGTTGATGTGCAATTGTATGAAGTGGGGTTCTGGATCTAAGTCTTTGAATTGCCTTGTGGCTTTATGTCTGAGAGTATTGCTAAAGTTATTGGCAATTTTATCGAAACATTTATTGAGGCAGATCCTAATAACTTTAAAGGGAATTAATAGGCGTATATGAGGATAAAGGTCCTACTAGACATCAGGAAGCCTATTAAAAGAAGAATGTAGATTAAGAAGGTAGGAGAAAGTTGGTCATGGGTCAACTTTAAGTATGAAAAGCTCCCTATCTTCTGTTCTTTTGTGGGATTATTGGACTTGCTGAGAAATTTTGTGGCAAAAGGCTTACATTTGCCGAGAAATTTCCAAATTATCAAGTTGAAAGGTTGTTTGGACCTAAGCTTCATGCTAATACGAGAAGGAATTTGAACATGGCCTGTGGTTACAATTCAAAATAAGGAAGTTGCTAAAAATTGTAGTGGTGATGTAGATAATTATCAAGGTAATGAGTCCATAACAAATACAACTTCCATCCCATATAATATGGAATGTGATAGAAGTGGGGCCCTAGCTAATACTAGTCTTCCTAAGCGTGTGATCAGTGATGTGGAAGGTATAGTTGTGCTGGACTAAAAATGACGTAGGACTAATGAATGTGAGGATGCACAGGAAGGTTGTAATGATCAAAACATGGATCTCAATGGGTTGGCCAACCCATCAATGTCACCAAATTATCTTGGCCAAAGAAACTTGGATCAGCTGGGCTTACAGGGACAAGCCCACCTAGCAATATGAAAACATTGAGCTAGAATTGTTGGGGCATGGACAACTCTGGTTCAATTCAAGAATTACTAGACTTAGTGTTTAGAGTTAAACCTATGTTTTTATATCTGATGGAAACTAAAGTTCAATGCAGTAGAATGGAGATGGTTCAGAGGAAGCTAGGGTCTGAGGGGTTATTCTTTCTTGTTGGTTCCAATAATGGTGGTGGTTTAGCTCTTTTGTGGAAGGAGAAGGTTGTTGCACGATTACTGGGTTACTCTAACCATCATATTGACATTGTTGTTACACTTGCAGCGATGAATGAATGGAGACTTACATGTTTTTATGGCTTTCCAGAGAGAGGAATATGAAGAGATTCTTGGAACCTCCTTAAAGATTTAACTGGTAAATCATCGCTCCCAGGGTGCTGCATCAGTGATTTTAATGATCTCCTCTCACAATTTGAAAAAAGAGGAGTTTATCCTCATCCTGTTAATCTAATCAATGGATTTAGGGAGGCTATTGAATTTGGTGGGTTAAAGGATTTAGGCATGAAAGGGGACCTTTTCACATAGGATAACGGTATAGAAGAAGGAGATTTTGTTCAGGAGCGTCAGGATCGAGCTTTAGCAATAACAAATTGGCTTAATATGTTCATGAATGCTTATCTAACAAATATTGAGGTATCTTCTTCAAATCACACAACTATTTTTCTAAATTTGGGATTAAGATTAGAGGCTAATGGTCATAGATTTCAGTATGAAAATTCCTGGATAACAAAACTAGAGTGCAAAACAATAGTGGCTACTAACTGGATAAATTTTACAGAGGATAATATTATGAAGAAAATTGAAGAATGTGGTAAAATTTTAGAGGCATGGGGTAACAACATCAGAAAGAAGTTTAAAGGTGAGATTTTGCCTTGTCGACAGCGATTGAGGGATTCTAGTGTCAATCGTATGGAAATTGCGGAAGTAAGGAGAGAGCTCAATAATCTCTTGTCACTGGAGGAAAGTTGGAGGAAGCAGAGGTCTAAATTACTTTGGCTTAAATCAAGTGATTCAAATACTAGACTATTTCTTCAGTATGCTTCTTCTAGGGGGCGTAAAAATCATATTTCACAATTGCTAGATGAGGATGGGAGACCATGTACTTTGGATAATTAGTTACCTGATGTTATTAAGAGTTATTTCACTCAGCTTTTTACCTCTTAAGGATGCAACGATTCTGTTTTGCCTTCAAAAGTTTTGAGAAAAGTATCTTTTGAACAAAATGCAAGTCTTATGTCTCCTTTTATAGCAGAAGAAGTCTATTCAGCCTTAAAGTCTATGCATCCAGATAAAAGTCCCGAACCAGGTGGCATGAATCCTGGATTTTACCAAAATTTTTAGGATATAATAGGGTCTAGTGTAATTGAAGCATGTCTATCTTATATTATGAAGGCTATCTTTCAACTGGCTTTAATGACACTCAGATTATTCTTATCCCAAAGAAGAAGCAGCCTGAGAAGATGACTGATTTATGCCCTATTTGATTATGCAACGTTCTATATAAGCTAGTATCCAAAGTTCTAGCAAATATGCTAAAAGAGGTTTTTCCTTTTTTGATATCTGAATCGCAAAGCACTTTCATCAAAAGACACTTAATCACTAAAATTATGATACTTGCATATGAGATTTGTCATTTTTTAAAAAGAAAGAGGCAAGGGAAGAAAGGGACAGCGACTTTAAAACTCGACATGTCAAAAGCCTATGACAGGGTTGAATGGAAATTTGTTGAACACATGATGTTAAGGTTGGGTTTTGCTGAGGGTTTTGTCAAATTAAACATAATGTCTATTTCTTCTGTTACCTATTCAGTGATTGTCAATGGAAAGATGATTGGTCCTATTGTCCCTCAGCATGGGCTCTGGCAAGGAGTCACACTTTCACTGTACATTTTCATTATATGTGCAGAAGCTTTGTCGTTCTTTTATCTACTGAAACTCAAAATGTCTTAATTCATGGATGTCGGGTAGTAAGAGGTGCGCCTGTAATTACCCATCTATTTTTCACCGATTACTACTTTTTGTTCTTTTGTGCAAATTTGGCTGAAAGTGAGAGGATTAAGTCATGCTTACAAAGGTATAGTAAAGCCTCTAGAAAAATTGTTAATTTCGACAAATCAGCAGTGGCTTTCAACAAGAATGTTTCGCTAGTGGATAGTGCTATTGTTTGTGTACTCTTGGTGTTAATAAGGTGGAGGGTCAAGGAATTTATTTAGGGACTCCTTCATTTGTAGGGCGAAAAAAAATAGAGGCATTCAAGATGGTGTATGAGAAAGCTTGGAAGAGGATGAGAAATTGGCGAAGTAAAATGCTGTCTAAAGCTGGGAAGTCTGTGCTATTGAAATCTATGGTACAAGCAATCCCATCCTATCTTATGCATGTTTTTGCTCTTCCTTTGTTATTATGTGATGATATTGAAAAAATGATGAATTCATTTTATTAGGGTGCTATGGGAAAAGATAATTCTAGTATAAGATGGCTTCGATGGGATAAGCTATGTCAATCGAAGGAAAAAGGTGGTCTTCCTTTAAGGTAATTACATCAGTTCAATGTTGCTTTATTAGCGAAACAGTGGTGGAGACTATTGACTAGGCCTAGTTCTCTTGTAGCAAAAGTTTATAAAGCCCGCTACTTTCCAAATGGAACCTTTCTTGATGCGTCATTGTTCCTGATCCGAGTTTCATATGAGAATGTGGGCTGCACCATGACTTCCATTTATGGATAATCTTATGCTTGTGACTGAATGCATTCCTCAACTGCAACAGGCTACTGTTTCTTCATTGATGAAAATTGATGGGCATGGTTGGGATGTAGATATGATTGAGGATCTGTTCCTTGAACGAGATAGAGAGCTGATATTGAGCATCCCATTAAGTCGAACTTGTACAATAGATGCATGGTTTTGGTTAGTTGAGAAATCTGGATTTTATTCAGTCAAGAGTGGATATAGATTATTGATGGCTCAAGCAGGAATGGAGGAGATTGTTCCTCAGTTAAATTGGAAACAAATTTGGAATTTACGTGTGCCAACAAAGGTGAAAGATTTCTTATGGCATGCTTTGTTAAATTGTGTTCCCATGTTAATTGCTCTCAAATCCAAAAAGGTTGAGGTGTAGGAATGGTGCCCTTTATGTGTGTCAGGAGGGGAAGATATTGACCATGTTCTGGTCTTTTATGATTTTTCAAGGGCTGTATGGAGGCTTTCTGCCTATAGAGATTTATCTCATTATGTTACGTCTGCAATAGACTGGTGGAATTCACTGACTCGACGCTATTCAGTGGAGGAACTTGAGTTAGCTGCTGTGATTGGGTGGGAGTTATGGCACAATAGAAATAGATAGGTTTGGTATGCTAAATCAATGCCTACAAATTCGGTTCTTTCCTCTACTACTTCATTTTTTTCAAGATGGAAAGCTGCCCAAACTCAAGTCACAGCCATGCTTGATGATCTGCCCATGTCTACAAGATGGAGTAAGCCAGAAGATGGTGTTCTCAAGTGCAATATCGATGTTGCGATTTTTTCCCAACTAAACAAGATTGGATTTGGTTGCATTTTAAGGGATTCAAATGGACATGTTCTTGAAGTTGTGCACGAGAGTCTTAAAGGTCTTTAGCTACCTCATATGGTTGAGATTTTGGGGATCAGAGAGGCCCTTAGTTGGCTTAAAGAAATGAATGTTTATAAAGTTTATATGGAATCAGATTCTCTTCTTTGTATTACTACTCTTCTATGTCCTACTTCTGATTCTTCATATTTTGATTCAATTATAAATGATTGTAAATCCCTTACTGCTAAAATTGGAGATGTTAGATTTATTTTTGTATGTCGATCAGCGAATCAGGCAGCTCACGTTCTTGCTAGAGCTACTGCTACTGTGACTGGTTGGAATTATTGGAGTGCTTGCACTCCAGTATTCTAATCTGATGTAATTTCTTCATGATGCTGAATGAATTTCCCAGATTCATGTAAAAAAAAAAAAAATCCCAAATCGTGGGAAGTAAATCCTCCTCCACTAATATTTTATTTTTTAAATTCCCATATCCACAACCGACGAAATTGTGGGTGAGTTTTTTTTTTCCAGCACTTTTGCTATTTGCATTTTAAATTCTCAAACGTGGGAAGTTAAATTTTTTTTTTTTTTTAATTTTGCTAACTTCCCAACATGGCCCCATTGCTGTGGTGTAGCTGCCAAAAGGTGCGATGAAGGAATATTTTACACAAATTAGCTTAAATGTGAGAATTAAATTCTTTTATTATTTTTTTTAATCTTTTGTGGACACTGATTTTTTTTAATTTTATTTTAACTTTCAAAATTATAGGAAATTAAAATATACTACATAATAACTTTAATTTTTTTTTCTTTGCAAGGATCCAAAACGTGAGCACTTTTATTTTTACTATATATATATATATGCATTATTTTATTACGGTTAACACTGGCCTATTCACATAAGGCCGAGATAGATCAGGCCCAAAACTATGACCCATGGAGAGTGGTAAGACTTAGGATCAAGCTTTGACCCATGGTGAGTGGTAAAACCTACTGGCTTCAACCGAAACTAGGATCAAGCCTTGGCCCATGGCGATAACCTATTTATCATCAGATTTCTAGGCAGGCTTCGAATGAAAGCCCTTGGGCGAAAATCGAATTGGCCTGGTCCTAAGATGATGTTGGCCTCGAAAAAACTTTTTCCCCTAAAGCCTGAATTGTTAAGCCCATTAGTCTATTCACATCGGGGCTTCATTTGCTAGTTTAAAAGAAGAGGCCAAAGTCCCGAACCCAAGCCCACAACTAGAAGAATCTAGGGCAGAACTCCACCGCATTAGATGAAAAGGTATATAAGGGGCTCTAATCCCTAGGGTTAGGGATCAATCTTCAACACTAAAAAACCACATCCTTTACCCCGGCAAAAAAACCCTAAGAGTATATTAATCTAGCTATATCTGATCCCTGTGATTGTTATTGTTTCACCCAGTAGAGTGACGGTTACTGCGTACATCTCTACAAGTGAAGAAGTTGTTGATAGATCTTTGCCTAGATAATAGATCCAACTCCTTCGACTCAGGAGCTACCGATGATGGCTCAAGCCTATATTTGGGGGGGAAAGAGATCCATCCAAAGCCCTGGAAGTGAAGATCGGTGGAGATTCACCCCAGGGATGTATATCAGAGCCTAGGTTTATACTTATATTTTCCTTTGGTTCATTTTTACTTTCCTCTTGTTTTTAAACTTAACGAAAATACCAAAAAATATTACTTGTTTGGGCCTCTACTGTCTAGATTAACATAATACTATTATTGGATTATTATATTCTTAGTTTGTGATATTCCTGCCTAGACTGATATAAGGGACCCATAAACATTAATTTATTGGACTGAGAATTTTTAGACTGATAGACCCATGCTAAGTGTCCATAACAACTTAGCTTCTTAAATTCTCGCGCAAACATAATTGGCACGCCTAGTGGGACAATCTCTGAAGAAGTAATTGTTAGGGTTGTATGCCCTAGAACTTGTACATTATATATACTTTTGTAATCTTAATCCAACATTGGCATTTAATATATATTTTTTCATTTAAATGATTGTCTTCATTTTAGTGTATGACTTATATATATTCCACAAGTACTATATAAGAGAATCTATTCTCAAATAATTTAGGAGTATGAAGACAGATTCTTTTTGTCATAGACTTTAAAGTAAGTTCACAGTCATGGAATTATTGGTAGGAACGTCATTAATCAGGAAAGACCATCACCTCTGTTGTCATCCATGACAAGTATGAGATACGCGTTGGTATGGAAGTAGTGAGTCCCATACTATAGACATATGATGTCATGACAACACGTGAACACTTATGAGATGAGTAATTTGATAGATGATAGAGACATATCCACTAGTCAATGTCTAATAATCTAGATCATAATTGTGCATATAATCCTTATACTTGAGGCAACATGTTATCTAACATACTGGTGGCGATGGTTTGTTACTGCTTACATATTAATGCTATCCAAGTATTGGTATATGGCATATGGTGGCCATAATCAGTGGTATGTTGAGATAAGTGATCTCCAAAAAAGGCTTCATTAACTTGGGTAAACAAGGAAGGAATCATATGAGTTATGGTTCTTCTTGATTCACAAATCCTTGGTTAAGGTAGTAAAGATTCACTAGAAAGAGTTTCTAGTAAGAATCGATTTATTGAGAAATAGAATCGAATAGAAGTCATTTGATATAGCATATAGGATTTAAATATTCCATGAACCTAGCTAAGATTGAAATCTGTAGTGAAGGGATTCGAGTGCACAGTAACTATGATTAAGAGGACCATGAAATGTCAAGGATTCAATCGTTGACATTCATTTCTAATTAGGTAGTCATGATATGTTATGCTAGACATCACTCACAACTTATGGTACTAAGTATGGATTGTGGATTATATACTTGGTGGGAATAAAAGAGTTTTCTTTATCCAATTGCTAATTAGAACATGAACTTAGTAAGTCATACACCATAAAGTTGTTCCCATTGCTTGTAATTAAATCCTATTGATAATTGATTAAAGAGTTCAATTAATTATTAAATATGATTGAATTAAACTTGTAATTAAATTTATAAAGATGCTAGCATATCTTGAAGTCTAATTTATAAAGCGATTAATTCAATTATGTCATAGTTTGTATGAGATACAAATGGGCATGACTAAATTGATATAGACCAAGGTTAATAACAATTAATCTACATGGGATGTGATTAATTGTTGACTAAAGTGATTCCTACTAATTACTTGTGCTAACTAAGTTAATTAATTGATTAATTGTCTAGTCAAATAAGTCAATTGGATACTAGCACAAGTAACCCTCCTTCCACTAACTTTTCCTTAATTTAAGGAAGATTAGTTAGAAGAGGTAAGGGTATAAATTGTAGGCTTGTTCATCTTTTTGCCTAAGACATGAAATCTGGCACTATTCATCATCTTTAACCTTGATCTTTTATCCTAAGAGTTAGAGAGAGAAGCTTGAGTTGTAGAGAGAGAAAGTACCAAACACCACATCGTTTGTAGAGAGAGGGAGTTTATCTTTAAAGAAGAGTTCTTCAACCATAAACTCTTCTTCTATAATCTTATGAAGGAGTGTGTGGAGAGTCTTGGTCCAAGAATCCCTAAGAGTCTTAAGTCCTCAATAAAGGAGCTAGTACAAAATATTTGGGTAACCAAGAGAGCCAGTTCAAGCTTATTAGAGAGGAAGGAGAGATGAGCCTTAGGAAAGCTTCGGTGTGAGTCGAGCTAGAGGCTTCACACTTGAGGAGCTTAATGAAGGAGGGAGTTAAGGTATTTGATACTAAAAACCCCTTCTAAGTTATAATTGTGTTTTGCACAATTCCAAACCTAAGTTTAGATATTCATTAAAGAGTTTAATGAACAACTAAATCATCCATGCCAAAAGAGTTTTGGCATGGAAAATTTTTTTACAAAATTTTTGAAAACCAAAAATCGAATCATATCGAATTTTTGATTTTCTGCTTTCGCTGTGCAGCTCATATTCTCCCTTCAAGTGGTATCGGAGCCACTCAATTTTTGCTTAAAATAAATATTCTGTCCTAGGATATGGCCATATGGAGTTCATTTATATGATTGTATGAGAGGGTAGAATTTCTCCAAAGTCACTAGACTAGCATATGGCCGTATGGGGCCCTGTTCTATATGATCGTATGTGTTAGCAGTGTATGCCCTATATTAGAGCATCTATGTTTCATCCCATTTATAGATGATCTTTCTATATTAAAGCATGTTGATTTGATGAAACAAGTTTCATCTCATTTACAAATGATATTTAGATATTAGAGCATGTTTATTTAATGAAATATAGACATGAGTTGTTTGAAGAGTTTAAACGATTCATGAACAAAGTTTAATAACACATATCTAAAGATATTAAAACCATCAATGACATCGAGAGAGTAAATCCTTTAGAACTGAGTTTGGAAACTTCTAAAATAAAAATGGCATAATTTTATATTTCCCTTTTGGAATGCCATATCCTAATGGTAGGTCTAAAAGAGATTGTACCCTATGAGATAAGGTATAATTAATAATGAACTATAAATGTTTGAAAATTTCATTATTGAGATTAGAAAATGAGATAGCTCCCTACATCCTTAATAGAATTTCATCCTAATATGTTTCTAAGAAATCCATATGAGATATGGTACAATAACAAGTCTTAAGTCTGTTAAGATTTAGATTGTTAGCTCACATTAAAAAGCTAAGAAACAGGACAGTTGGATGAGAAATCTATTAAACAAAGGTTTGTTGGATATCTTAAAGGTGGTTAGGATTCAATCATTATTTTTCAAAGACAAACAAGTGTTGTTAGTCAGGTTGTCCATTTTTTGAGAAAGAGTTTCTTCAAGAGACCGACACAGAAAGGAAGATAATATAGGATGAGCTGTCATCCAGAGAAATCCAACAAAATGGTTAACTAAAATTGATCAACCCCATGAATAATTTTTCCAGTTATTGATGTATCCACTTAAAGGAACTCAAAGGGTTAGTAGTGTATCTCACCTATCGGAGAGATACAGGTTTCTTCATAGGAATGTACAAGAGTTGTTCATTTATAAAGAAGTTGATCAAGAGTTGATCCTACTGGTATTGAGGAAACTATATAAGATATAGATCCTTCAAAATGATAAAGGCTATAAAATTTAAATGGATTTT
>CAOJBK011047962.1:0-17372 GCA_948294925.1 Codiaeum variegatum | reverse complement strand
TTCACTTGTGCCAATAAAGATGTCATATTGTCCACTTGATGGACACTCGGTGCTCTTAACTTCAGAAGGTCTCTTTGAGGAGGTAACCATTAATAGTTGGATAAGGATATCTCTTCCACTAAATCTCATAACTCCTCCAATGTTTTATGCATAAGAGAACGACCCCCAGCTGAAACCAAATTTTTCCTTTTGCTATACGTCAACCCATTATTGAAACTCTCCATTTGTTGCTACAAAGAGAATCCATTATGAGGGAATTTTAGTAGAGTAAAAGAGTAGATATCATTCCTTAGCTTAGCGGTCTTAGCAGGAGGAAAATATGTCTCTATGAATGCTTCTGCCAACTATCACCATGATGTTAAATGACCCGATGGGAAGGACTTGAGCCATTTTTTTGTGTTGTCTCAAAGAGAGAAGGGGAACAACCATATGTTGATAGCATCTTCAGTAAGACCACTCATTTTGAAAGTATCATAGATTTCCATAAACTCTAAAAGATGTCTATGAGGATTCTCATAGCGACCACCATACTAACATGAATTTTGAATCATTTATATAATGGATGGCTTGATTTCAAAATTGTTTACTTCAACTCCCGACTATAGGATTGGACCCCCTACATCGGTGAGATCTGCCCTTATGAAATCTTGAGATATGCTCAGTTAGGACTCTATGAGCTTGGCCATTACCATTGCCACATGCATTTCTATAACCAACTCTCTCTTTGATGGAATGCCTAACTCCCTCAACACTATCACCACTGTAGTTACCCTCCATGTTGTCTTGTGGTACCTCTAGGTTTTCCACCTCAACTTCCTCCTTAAAGTTGTCTTTAGAATTGACTAAAGGCGGAATGATGCTAGCCAAAGCTAACTCTCTTTCATGCCTCTCCCTTCTTAGAGTTCTTTCTAGCTTGGGATCATAGGAGAGAATGCCTGAGGAGTTAGCTTTGGTCATGCAAGTTCCTGAGAAAGAACACCATGAATAACCAAAAAATTAAACAAATAAGAAAATAAAAAGGCTAATTCAATAGCTTTGGTTTTATTGTTAATGTTAAATATATTTAATCCAAACACAATCCCCGGAATGAAACATCCGCAAGTGCATGGGGTCATACCAAATAATACAACCAGTGAGTGCTGATATCATTTTCCAAAAGGATTATGAGGATTAAATCGCTCACACACTAGCTCAATCGCCTAGACTATTGTCTAACTCACTATTAATTGGTTTGATTAATGACTATGACTAAATTAAACTCAAATATTAAATTGACTAATTTGACAATTTAACAAAAATTAAACACAAGAATAAGATTCAATGAGAGAAACGTCTACCTAGACTTTGATTCATATTTGAACAAATTGCATGGGTAATCAACAACTTAATGAAATTCAAGGTCACCAACAAGTGGGCTTTCACCAATAAATAGGTTTGAATCTTTCTTAGACAAGCAAACCCCTAATTCCTTAGTAAAGGTTGGGAATCTCTTCATATAACCAATCAATTAGGAAAATATTTAAAAATATATGAAATAAACATAAACCCTAGTTATCCATACTTCTATTTCTAGCAAGCATAGCAAACCCAATTGATTTTGAATGTTCACAACCTAAACTTTGTATTTCTAGCAAAGAATAGGCAACCATAATTATCAACAAACATGGATTAAAAATGAAAAGTGCAGAAATTTAAATCAAAACCAAAACTTGAAGAAAACCCTAAATGTTCATTGAGAAAAATAGTTGATTAATCCATACAAATATCAAATACTCATCTAATCTAGGTAGACTAAGAGTATTTAGCTCATAACAATAAGATTACAACATGAAATAAAAGAGAAAGAGAAAGGAGTTAAGAAACCCATATGGATTCTTAACATCAATACCTAAATCCTAAATACCCTTGTTGAATCTTGAGTTAAATCTTGATCTTGAAGTGTTAATCCACTCCAAATCTTACTTCTTGAAGAGTTTTTCTTAGCCACTTAGCTCTTCTTAGGTTTTGAACTAAGAAACCTCAAAACTGTAAAAAAAGTCCTCCACTTTCTACAATTGGAAAAATTAGGGTCACAGACACTATTCATAGAGTTTTGCCTTGAAAAACCTTGAGAAATAGTGAGCAGCAAGGTGGTCATGGGAACTTTTCACGCTCGTGAATACTGCCTGTGAGCCACTTCATACTCACTAGACTGAATTTGATGTTACATACTGGGTCACATGCACTCTTCACGTCCCTGACCACTGCCTATGAGTTGCTAGTTTCCTCATTTTTGCTCTATTTTAGCTCAATTCACACCCCTTTTATAATGTTTTGCTCCATTTAGCTTAGGATCAATGTTTAGGCATATAAAAGTTGAAAACACAATAAAATAAGCAAATCAAAAGAAATTAGACTAGGATAATGGCTAAGAAACGAAGTAAAAACTAGGTATATTTGGCCATTATCATATATCTCCTTTTGGAATATAAGTATTAGCAAGTTGTCTTAAAGTTAACCTTTTTTATTTGGAGGCCCCCTCAGGATACAATCCTTTTGTAAGGTAATTGTAGATGTCTGAGTACCAAGTTTTCTATTTAACTTTTTGAATACTTAGACAGTGAGATTGACAACTTAGTTCATTCTTGATGATTATCGAAATATGATAGATAAGGAACCCATCATGTATTTCTATCATTGATGCGAGAGTTTCTAGTGCATCATTAAATCTATTTTGTGTTCTTGATAATTAGTGAAAAAACAAGGCATCAAAGCTAGCTGCCAATTCTTCGAGTCGCTTATGGTAAAGAACCAATCGCTCCTCCCCAATTTTCCATTTTCCCAATGCTTGAGAAACTATGAGGTTGGACTCTCTGTATACCTCCAAGTTCTTGATACCAATCTGAATGGTTGAGTACAATCCTAAAATGCAGGCTTTGTATTTTCCTTCATTGTTTGTTACCTCAAAGTCCACTTTGATTGCCAAAGGTAAGATTTTGCTAGTAGGTGCAACGAACACCGTTCTAGAACCATATCCTTTGTTGTTGGATGCTTGATTAAAGAATAGTTTCTATCATTCATTTTCAATGAATATAATGTCTTCATCAAGAAATTCCAGTTCTTCCCAATGATCGTCTGTCAGGGTACCAACTAGTTGGTCGGCAATGACATTACCCTTGATGGCTTTCCTTTGTACATATTTGAGATCATAAGCTGCCAGAATTGCCATGCATCTCACCATTTCCTAATGATACTTCAAAGGAATTTTATCGACGAGGACGTGCGTGATGTATGCCCCTAGATAATGTCTTAGTTTGTGATAAACCCATACTAGGCCAGGGAGAGCTTTTCAATATAATTGTATTTGAGCTTATGTGTTAGTATTCTCTTGCTCAAATAGTATATGGAACTTTCCTTGTGATATTAAGGAGTTTTTTGTGTCAACATTCCACCTATGGGTTCTTTAGTAACTATGAGATAGAGCAGCAATGGTTGCCAGGCTTAGAAGGCTACAGAACTGGCAGATTCAGGAGGTACTACTTGATTTGTTCAAAGGCGTTTTAACATTCCTTGTTCCATTTCTTAGAGGAATTCTTTTTCAACAAGTCAAATATGGGACATAGGTGTCTGTTAGTTGATGAATGAATCAGCTGATGTATTGAAGGCAGTCTAGGAACCCCCTTATCTCCTTTTCTATTTTTGGAGGTTGCATGTCAAGGATTGCTCTAGATTTGGCAGGATCAATTTCTATACCCTTTTCTCTAACCATATGACCGAGGAACACTACAGATGAGGCTCTGAATATGCATTTGGAAGGATTGAGCTTGAGGTTATACTAGTAAAGTTTAAGGAAGAACTTCTCCAGTGCTTGCAAATGTTATTCAGTGGTAGTACCTTTAACAACCATGTCATTTACATAAACTTCCACTTCTCGGTGCATTATATCATGGAAGGTCATGGAATTTATCCTCTAGTTAGTGGCTCCAACATTCATTAGTCTAAAAGGCATGACTCTATAGCAATAAGTGCCCCATTCTATGATAAAAGTTGATTTCTACTTGTTTGGAGGATGTGCCAAAATCCGATTGTACCTAATAGCTAGATCGGTTAAGAAAACCATCTCTTAACTAGCTAATGCATCAACTAGTAAGTCAATGTGAGGTAGATGAAAGTCATCCTTAGGGTATGCCTTGTTCAAATATCATTAATCTACACACATTCTAACTTTCCCAACCTTGTTTGGTATTAGGACAATGTTTGCTAACTATGAAAGATAAATGATCGACTCGATGGACTGGTGAGACAATTGTTTGGATAATTCTTCCTCGATCAAAAGCGATAGTGCCACTTTCATTTGCCTAAATTTTTGTTTAACAGGCTTATAATGTGGATATGTTGGGATCTTATAGAAGATGGTGTTTAGATCGAGTCCAGTCATGTCATTGGGCTTTTAGGTGAAGCAGTCTTCAAAGCTTTTGATCATGGATTTAGTGTCTTGTTAGTTCGAACATGCAGATGCAATGACTGTATTTTTTAGAACGTCATGTGTGCTAGTATTTATGAGCACTTTAACTTCATCTTTTATTTTATTAATTTATTATTCTCTTTTTCGAATTGATTGAGGTCAGTTTCATCAATTGGACATCAAAAGAAAATAAAGAGACAAAATGGTAACAAGAAAACTTAGTCATTTTATTTATAAAAATAGGAGATAGGTCTATGTTTACATCATATTCATAGTTAAAGCTTGATGGAATAGCCACAATATTAGTCTTAGAGTCAGAAGACTCAGACTCAGACTTAGACTCAATTTCAAATTTAGTTTTAGTTGGTAGAGAGATGCTTGCTTCATAGGACCAATTGTTGAGATTTTTTAGGACTACCTTGACCAAGGTGGAGAGGTCAGTGCTTTCCTCTTTGTCTAATAGGATAACTATTTCACCAAAGAGGATAGCTTCCACATTATCTTCATAGTCATCAGCCAGAAAATAAATTGGCTGACCATCCACTGGTAGTAACATGACATCAGAGAAGAGTTTGAATCTAGGAATCTTAACATCAGTCACAGGGCAGACCCAGGGCTCAGGGAAAGCATAGTAAGGAACTATCTCTCCTTACTTCAAAAAATATCCATTTAAGGTCTTAAAATCAGGGCTCATGGGAATTTCAAATTCTCCCTCTCTCTTAGTTATAGCTGACCTTTCTTTTACCTTGGCCTTTTCCTTTTCAATATCATCATAAGTTGGATGATAGCCCAAGCCAAAAGGACAGGTGGAAAATTTGAACTCATTGAAAGACTTGATCCCTTAATGATTTCTTCCAAGGCCTAAACCAAGGAAGTAGAACATGTGTTTCATGATATTTTTAATCATTGGGTTATAGGTCAAAGTCTATAATGATTGCTTTTTTTAGATTTTTTGCAATCTCAATGACCAGGACAAATGAGAAGCCAAATAAAGTATATGTTGGCAGCTCATGTTGAATTTCTAGGATGGGAACTATCTTTAGGACTTCATATTTTCCTAACACATCTTCTTTAATTGTGACTATGCCATTCTTTAGTGGGAACTTGACCTTTTGGTATAGGTTTGAAGGCAGTGCCTTAGCTTGGTGAATCCAAAGTTCCAAAAGCAAGTTACACAAAGGTACATCAATGAATTGAAAGGGAACTTGAGTGTTGGTTAGGCCCATAGAGACTGTCAAAGTTTCCATCCCTATAACTTCTCTTTTAGAGTTATCGTAAGCCCTTACTATCTGATCAGGTGGAGTAAAGTTAGTAGCTCCTAAACCTAGGCAACTTTCCACTTTAAGGGGACAAACATTAAGAGTAAACCCATTGTTAACAAGAGTCATTAGAACCACCTTTTCTCTTGTTATGACTATAATGTAGAGGGGATCATTGGAGGGTCCCTCCAGTAGGATTTCCTTATCAGTAAAGCAAATAAATGCCCCATTGGTGGAACTAGTAATGGAGGTAACCAGAGTGTCTAGAGATATGTCAACTGGTGCTTCACATTGACTCAACGCCTAATAAAGAGCTTGGTGATGAGGATATGAGGACATTAAAAAGCTCTATATTGAGATGTCTGTTAGGGATTTCTTCAATTATTTTAGCAAAATATCCTTTTCTAGTTCAAGAGTACCTTTGGATTGAGCCACTTGTTGGCTAGTAGGTTGAGGAGCAATATGTGCCTATATAATTCTCCCACTTCTTATAATGGCATCAATTTCTACAATTAGGTGTCTCAGGTCAATGACAAAGCAATAGCCATTAGGATAGACTTCCCAAAGGAAGGTAGGTCATCCATGTTTGAGAAATTAAGGTTGATAGACTTTTCCTATGGAAGGTAGGTCCTCTCCAGTGTAGTGGTAATTGCTCAATGGTGCAACAACAGATATGATATGTGTAGAATCCCCTTTGTCAATCATTACTAGGATAGCATTGACATTATAGTTAGTAAGAGGATTTGTGCCAATATTAGGTGAATGAGTAGGTGGGAGAAGCTCCTTTGCACCAATTAAATCTTAGATTTTATGTCTAAGGACCTTGCAATTGTCTGTTTTATGGCCAAGCCTTTAATAGAAATCACATCTCTCATCTATGTTAAAGTTGGTGTGAACCCTTAATTTTTCACCTCTAAAATTTTTAGTTGTTTCTTAATTCTCAAAGGAATGGAAACCTAATAGGGTCAAGGTACAGTTCCCCTTGTTACTTCTAGGGCAACACCTAAGATGAAAATTTTCAATTACAAGGGTTTACATAGAAATTTTGCAATTTTTTAAGAAGTATTCATATTTTTCACCATTGCATCTAGCCCGTCAATACGAGCCTAACAGATCTGGCCGGGCTCAAATTGGACTTCAAATGAGCCTAGAAAGCCTAAGAAATTGAATTGGACTAAATCGATCAGAACCCAGAAAATTGAACCCAAGATAGACCAAGGCCCAAAATAACAGACGCATGCATGAAATGACAAGATGCATGTGCAAATGACTATACACATGCGTGAAGGCCTCACTGCATACATCAAGCCCTTCATGCATGCGTGGATCGTTTAACGCATATGCATTTCATTTTTTTTGACATGATTCCCTATAAATTCGACCCTCCATAATAAAGTTAGGTTCGAACCTCTTTACTCATTTTTTGAGATTATAGAATACTCTCTCAAACACTCACCAAACTACACAATTTTACATCAACGTGAGCCTCCATAACGTAATTCTCAAGCAACAAACACTTCAGATATTCCGGTTATAGACAACATAGACAATTAATCTATCCGATCAGAATCCAATCCAGTCCATTTCCAGTCTGTCCAGATAATCAATCCACACTCTTCGAACACAACAAAAATCTACTCTGGCTTCATCAAACTGTCAAAACCTCCAATTTTCAAACCATGTAAATATGATATAGTATTACTTTTATCTTCCATCAGATAATATTTTAAACCCTTTAATTCAAACCTAAGGCATATTTTCAAAACAATTGCTATTTTATAAATATCTTTTCATAATTAAAATGAACAAGCCCTAAAACTTGTTTAGCCGAAACACACAATCAATAAGTAATTTTACATTAATCAACTTCAAAATTGGTTAATAGCCTGTTAGGATAATGGTTTTTGACAATCTAGAATCAATTAGCAACTGAACCAACAACCACCCCTCTTGTTACCAGAACAACCCCCACCCTTCGCGAGAAGGGAGAACATCGTGGAGTTTAATTCCCATTTAAAAGGATATGACAGCAAGCCTTTCATAGCTTCAAATCCAAAACATTTTTTCCTTTTATTGCTTCATTTGTGCATTTATTTACTTTCATCGTATTTATTTTATTATTTGTTGTTTTAAAGTTGTTATTTTGTGGATTCTTGTGTTCTTTTTCATATTCTGTTGATGTATGGATTTGGGGAATGTGTGCTCCTCCTAGATCATAAGACTAGAGGGGAGATCCCTTATTTATCTATTTTTATTGTATTAATTTTTACTGCATTCTTTGGGGTGCTATGCCTTCCCTAGAACCTTAAGTGGGCTAGAGGAATGACACTAGGCAAAATCAATTATATTTATTAGTTTATGGATGTCATCTGCATAATCTGGCATGTTCATGCATTCATTTGATATAAATGCTCATGCATATACAAAAATCATTATTTTAAACTGAATTTGTATGATTTCTCGAGCCAAAATCTTATTTTAAATAAAATGGTACAAAACAATTTTTATTAAAATGTTTTCAGATCACGAACCCCTAAACCCCCTTTGATTCCAAAAAGAACAATTTTTCCAATTTGATAGAAATTGAATTTTTTTCTAAAATGGAGTTAAATTAAAAAAAAAATGTTTCTTAATCACTTTAGAATAAACACATATTTTTCTAAAAGGTTAAGTGACAACTCTAACACTTCACACACAATGGACACATGTGAAGGCATAAATACGGGAACCTGATCCACAATCTACGATGCCAGGGAGCGCAATCTGAAAGGTTTCCTTATAGGCACACTTGCTCGGGGAAATCCCATGGGTCGTTCGGGTGGAGCCTCACAGTTGTGACTCCACTGGGGACATTTGTCAAATTGACAAAAAATTAAATGAGTTATTTTCTAAATAACAAAATTTTGGCCTGAGATCATACAAAAGTAAGTTCTCATGCATCACTTCATATGCACCTATACATTAGGAAAACCCGGATAGAGAGTAGCATCGAGTGAGCTTCCTTCCATAGGACTACTTTGTCGATAGTGAAATCATCCAACTTCATGGCACCCAACTGATCCTTTCAGTTGGAATAATGAGGTATATATAGCTGTTTGAACTACTTGAACCTCTTTGCTTCTTATGGTTAGGTGAGTCATGACCTCTTACCGATGGGGATCCACTAAACCACCAAGTCATCATGTAATGATTAGAGTTGAACTTATGTCCCGTCTACCCTAATGGACTCTATATTACAATCATCATGAAACCTTTTTCATTCATGCATGCATCACTATATCCAAAAAATTGAAATTGGACAAAGTGCATTATCCCAGACAAAAAGCTAAACCTTTCAAAATTCCTTTCTCTTTACCTGTCTGCACCTGGCTTTACCTTATTTCTTTCAAAAGCTAATACTTTATTTTTCTTTCCCTTTTCCCGAAGAGGTCACCATGTCAACTAGAGATAACCTTGTCCCACCTCCTACTGCCGAAGCTACTGCTACCGGTGCTCCAATTGGCACCGCCGCTGCTCCACCTGCTGCATCTGCATCTAATGACCTTGCTGGCATATTAGCCGCCTTTATGCAAAGACAACAAGATGCTATGAAAGTCCAATAAGAGACCCTTGCTACAATGATGCAAAGCCAAGAACAAGCTATTCTAGGTAAAGTTCAGACTATGTTAAGTTAAGTTAGGATCCCACCCATTAATCTTGCTTCGACTACTTCTGACGCTCTAGCTGATGAGGTCATTTTATTGAATCCATAATCTGTCTGTGGAAATAACACTCCTATCACCCTTACTATTGATCCTTTCTCAAAAGGGGTTAAAGACCATTTGCCCATCAAAATCGTAACCCAGAAGTACTAAGAAATGGAAAGGGCTTACAAGCCCTCAAGAAAAAGGAGAAAGTCCTAGATGTCAAGGCATTAAGCCCATTCTCCAAAGCAAGGCTTCCTCCTAAGTTCCAAATGCCACACTCTGGGAAATTCAAAGGCACTTGTTGCCCTGAAACTCATCTGAGAATTTATGATGGCACACTTCGACCTTTGGGTGTGGAAGGCGAGCTCTTTGCTCAGCTCTTCCAACAGTCCCTAACTGACGTGGCTCTGACCTAGTTCATATAATTAAAGGATACCAAAAAGTAGACATGGGAGTCCATCTGTACTGAGTTTATCACTACACAATGAATGGCCTGTACCAACACATGCAAAATGTTTTATTACACCTCTAAAGTGTTGTATTACAAATCTATAACAACATTTTGCTACTTTAAAAAGTGCTAAAATTTTTATTGTGTCCTTAGGGGATCTATGGTAACATTTCATTGTAATGACAAAAAGTGTTGCAATTTTTTTTTTTTTGCTAATGCAACATTGTTGCTTAGAAAAAGTGAGGAACACTTTATAAATACAAATGTAACATTTTGAAATTGCAATATGTGCTACAACATTTTTTAATTCAATTGCAACATTTATTAATTATCTAATACAATACTTTTTAATCCTATTGCAATAATTTTATAATTACCTACTGCAATACTTTATAATCCAATTATAACTTTTTTTTAATGTAAAATAACATTTTCAATTATAAAAATACAATATCAATTTTAATAAATTGTAATACTTTTTTATAATGAACAAAACAATATCATTCAATTAAATTTGATAAAAATACAAAAAAAAAATACAATTATTGTTATCAAAATTATTCAAAATATCATAAATTTAAAAATTACAAATTATAATCATTCATAAGTTTTTGATATTTCAACAACAATAATCTTGCACCCTTTCTTTGGATAAATTCTAAAATAGATTGTTGTGCCAGCTCTACTTTTTAACAAAAGAACGAGTTTCTCTATCGATTTTTATGCAGCAAATGGCGCACAAGCACCTTGAAGTGGGATATTTCTAGCACCAGTTGGTGTTCCCCGATTTTCAAAAGTTATATATACATTCCTTTAATCTGAGTATATATTACTTCCATGACCTTCTAACAAAATTCAGATTGCATATCAAACAAAATGCCCCCATAATTTAACAAACTTGTACACACAGAGATAGTAAAGGGCTCATACGTTGCAATTTTTTCATAAGAAAAAAAAGGAACAAAGACAATATACAATTTTTCACCAAAACCAATACACTTGCTTCTCCGGTTAATTGCCTCATGTTTAGGTATATGTTCAGAGATAGAATAGCAATTTAGCCCAAATGATGCATAAATTTCAAATTTTTGTTATTGTCTAATCCCTTGAGAAAAAAAATACGAAGGACTTTTTTTCAACCAGCGAAAACAAACTCTAGAATCATAACAGCAAAATGGAGC
This sequence comes from Codiaeum variegatum, assembly GCA_948294925.1. Taxonomy (NCBI): domain Eukaryota; kingdom Viridiplantae; phylum Streptophyta; class Magnoliopsida; order Malpighiales; family Euphorbiaceae; genus Codiaeum; species Codiaeum variegatum. The sequence goes on along the minus strand of CAOJBK011047962.1, from coordinate 6,351 downwards.
AAGACAGAGTGAAAATAATTAAATTTTTTGTCAAATGGCATTCACAGCCTTTAATAAACATCATTAATAGAAATGAAGCATGTAAGCCTAATAGGTAGTCGCAAATGCATAAAAAAGAGATATGTAAGTAAAACAAATGCATCAGAATCAGTGCTGACATAAGAAAATCTCTCCCTCCCATGATAGTTGCCTTTTGCTCGAATTCCCGCTAAATCAGGAAACTATTTTATGGGACAAAAAGAAAATAGAGTTATTAAATTGATGTTGAAGAAAGTATTACTTCAAGTAAGAGAAAATAAACTTGTAAAATGCAATATTTTAGTTATGAAATTATGATCTTCTAGAAGAGAATAGCAAAATTCAATGGAAAAAGATTATTCTTTTCAGTTCAACAAGTTAAACGTAAATATTTTTTTATAGATGAAAAAAAATTAAGTCTAAATTATTATTGACCTAAAAGTGGTGAAAGTTAAAAATTACATAACAAAGGGTAAAATGGATTGCAAGCATTCCAGCACCACAAGGAAAAATTACCTAAAACTCAACCCAAGGGAGTGGCCCATTGAAATTCACTGCCTTAAAGTATTTATTGTTACTTTGACGATAAGCTTATAAATTTTAATACAAATTAATGTTAAATTTAATTATACTTAAACGTTTTAGAATTGAATAGAATTTTTTTTTACAAAAAAAAACAATATTCTTTTAATAATGGACAAACAAATGTAAGTAATAATTTGCATTTATAATAACTAAATTGAAAAAGTAAATTGTACTTCAAATCTATGTAAATAGTTTGTTAACGGTTTGATTGAGATTCTGCTGAGGAAAAAAAAAATACAAACTTCAATTAATAGAATAAATCAAAGTGGTGGGTTTGTTTTTTTAAACTAAGCGGTGAGCCTTTCAAATATTACATAGATCTTCATTGAAATTGGAGGTTTTATCGGGCTTTGCCTTGTATCTTTCTCACCAAAAAAAAATATGCCGCTGTGTAAAATAAGATAGGGCTGTTTGTAATTTTCACATGCCCACGTCTAAGATTAACAAGGAAACATATATAATTTTTTAAACAAATTTTTAAACTAACCTGGGCTCCGCCCTTGTTCAAATCCATTTTGATACGGTCATGCACCAGGCGAGTTCGATAGCAACTAATGATTCGGATTTGATCTGAGCCTTACAAGTGCACTAGTAATTTCTGAGCCCCTGAACCTTCAAGAAGTTTGGCCTATTAGTCTTTGAGATTCGAACGTTTGACAGGGACGGTTGATACGTTTGACAGGGACGGTTGATACGTTAGTCACCAATCCTCCGGTCATGTCACAGTCCATTAAAGATACTTGATTGCCTACCCTAAATGGACATGTGACCCAGCTATAGGTACTCGGCCCTATAAATAGCTTTCAAAACGCCTTAATCAGGTAAGTGAAAACACACACACTAAAAAGTCACAATTCCATTTCTGAGAGCAATTTCTAAACTCCTTTCTAGATACTGACTTGACCATCGGAGGGTTCTCGCCTGACATGCGTCCGGCCACCCCTGATCATCTTTCTGTCTTGCAGGTGAACTCAACCAAACTAGAGGAGTTCCATTCAAACTATGTGAAAGCGCATCACGCATCATTTGGCACCATCTGTGGGAAACACAGAGTTTCCTCACCAATCTTTTCTTTTCTTTCTCAGAGAATCATCATACCGGCAGTTCTTTCTCTTATTATCTCTCAAAACCTGCACTGAAAGCTCTCAAGATGGAACCTACCCACGATGAAACCTACAACGGGGAGGACAGTCCTCCGCCCACCATCACAAATCAAACAATCAATACACCTGTAAATAACCAGATCCTAGCAATGGCTTGGACCAATATAGCCATCTCCAAAGCTTTATGGGGCAGCCTCAAATGCCAAGCTCTTTAACTCCAGCCCCATAGCGTGTATAGCCCCTCATAATACCAGATTTAGTGGCTACCTTACAAAACCTAATCACTAATATTGTCCCTTTACTCCCATAGCTCCAACCAAATCCAACACCCAACCTACAAGCTCAAGGGGCTAACGACCTTCCCGTGGCGAGCAAAAGGTTGAACTTCAACACTCATACTGGTGTAGAAGCAGGAAGAACACCACCAACTGGACCCATAGAAGGAAGATGTGGGGTCAGATCTGTACTAGAGATACCAGCTAGGGAGGAAAGAGTGGGGGAAGGAAGTAGAAGGTTCAAAGAGGATGATAGAGAAGGAGCTAGAAACATGCCTACAGTTAGCAAAGCTAGGCGAAGCAGGGGGGAAGATGACTGAAGAATCCAGTCTCATAGGGGTTCAGAAAGCAGGTGAAGGCACTCACACAGGCATGAGCATTGTTGAGGGGTAAATGATCAAGAGGCTTCCAGCTACCATGGTTCAAGGGTCGTGCTGAGAGAGGAAGTAAAGAGGTATGTGGAAGAAACGCCAGGAGCTAAGCCTAACCATAAGAGAAGCTTCAATCTAAACCTGAAATCCCCATTTAGCAAAAGTATCGATGAGTTCCACATGCAAAAAAATTTAAAACAGCTACAGATGACAAAATATGATGGCTGTCAGGACCTCAAGGCATATGTCCTGGAATACAAGCACTTAGTAGAGTTACATACCACTAGAGATGAGGCATTTTATCGAGCATTCTGAAGCACATTAGAAGGAGCAGCTGTGAAGTGGAGTCTAGTTAACTAGTTTGTAAATAGATTCTCTGCCAACACACCAATACCTACACCTACCCGACCCCTAGAGTAGGGTTTGGATGAGTCATTGAGAGACTTTATAGCCCGATTCAACAGAGAGACCTTAAAGGTGATAGACATAGATGAGCCTCAAGTAGTCGAAACTTTGCAAAAGTGCACGACCCACCAGGACTATTTCAAAGCTTTAGTCCAAAGCTCACCCAAGACGTTGAACAAGGCCATGGCTATCCTGGAAGAATATATCAAGTAGGATGATACTTTTAGAGAAAGCAAGTTCTATAGGAAGAGTAAGCCAAAAGAGGGAGGTCCATCCCAAAAGAGAGGGAAAAAAAAGATGTTGCACTGAAAATAGGGGGATCACCTAGCAGGCAAAATCCCTCGCCAAGGAAGATAGAACCTCCTAGGATGGGGGAGGTTTGACCCCTGGAAATTCACACCTCTAAATGCCAAACTAGAGATGGTTTTCATTGCCTTCTAAGACAAAGAGATCTGGAGGAGACCATGACAAATCATGAAAGACCTAGAGAAGAGAGATAAGTCTCAGTGGTGTAAATTTCACAACACCTATGGGCACACAACCGACAACTGCTGCTCGCTCTTGGAGGAAATTGAGAGGCTGATCCAATAAGGATATCTCAAAAATTACATTAAAAATAATGAACAAGTTGGACTAGCAAACCCAATCCAACTCACACCTATAGAAGATGGAGTAGCTGGAGATATCCTTCGCCTCACTAGAGGGCCAGAAGAGATCGCTCTTAGTCAGAACAAGGAGAAAGAGATTACCCTAACCCATGAACCAACAAAGTTCATCATTTACAATGGCTTGAAATAGCTATTAGGAGGTTCGACTAGCAGGGCCACCAGGAAGGCTGAAGCTATAGTAATCACAATAGTGGTCGCCAACTTTAGGGTTCGTAGGATCTTTCTGGACATAGAGAGCTCTGTAAACCTCCTATCATCGGAGCCTTCACCCAAATGGGGATAGAAAGATTGAATATTTAACCATTAAAAGTGCTAGTATGAAAATTAGACAAAGCCATCATTCCTGTAGTTGGCACTATTGAGCTACCAGTGACAGTGGGTAGAGCCCCAAAAGTCATTGCAATTATGGCAATATTCGTTGTGATAAAGATGCCTATGTGCTATAATATGCTACTAGGAAGGCCATTGCTCTGGAAAATGGATGCCTCCATGAGCATTAGAAGATACATATTAATGGTTCCCGTTCCGGACAGCTCGGACTTACATGTCTATAGCGATGTAGCCCCTAGAGCATTCATGCAAATCGAAAGAAAGAGGAAGATGGTGTCATTGGAACTTGAAGAAGTAAAACTAGTAAAGGAAGCTCCCTAAAAGGTCTAGGCAGAAACCAAAGGTGAATTTGAATAAGAACTCGAACTGTTTGAAGTTGCTACTAATAGTTGTACCTTGCAAATCAATTCCATTTTAAGCTTGGAAGAGAAGAAGCAAGGGTAAGAATTCCTGGCAAACAATTCTGAAACTTTTACATGGGTCTCCTCAGACATGCTAGGAATAAGCCCAGAGGTGATTAGTCACAAAATCTATATGGACCCTACATCCAAGCCCATCAAACAGAATAAGAGGTGCTTCAGGGTTGAGAGGCAAATAGTCATCAATGAAGAGATTGAAGAGTTAACTGCAATAGGGTTCATAAGGGGGGTATAGTTCCCAAAGTGGCTTGCCAATATGGTGATAGTCAAGAAGGCCAATGACAGCTATCGTATGTGCGTGGAGTTTACTGATTTGATCAAAGCATGTCCCAAGGACTCATATCCACTACATATGATATACAAGCTAGTAGATTCGACATCCAAATATAAATATCTCTCATTGTTTGATGCCAATCAAGGTTATCACTAGATCAGAATAGATGAAGAAGATGAGAAGAAAACTTCATTCATCATTGAAAAGGAAACTCACTGTTATGTGTCCATGCCCTTTGGACTAAAGAAGGTTGGAGCCACCTATCAGAGACTCGTCAAGAGGATGTTCAAGGAGCAGCTAAGAAGGAGTCTTGAGGATTACATAGATGATATGGTGGTCAAAATCATGAGCTTCCAGTAACATATTCAAGACTTAAAAGAAGTGTTTAAAGTGATGAACGCCTATGGAATGAAGCTAAATCCAGAAAAACATGCCTTCTTCATCCATGGTGGCAAATTCCTAGGCTATCATATTAGTGAAAGGGGGGTAGAGCTGAACCCGATCAAGGCCTGAGTCATCTTGGAGATGAACCACCCAAGAAGTGTGAAGGAAGTCTAGAAGTTGATAGGCAGGTTGGTGGCCTTGAACAGATTTATGTCAAAATCTGGGGAAAAATATCTTCCATTCTTCAAGAAGCTCAGAAAGAGTACCTCCTTTGAATGGATAGAAGACTGACAATAAGCTATGGACGATTTAAAGAATTTCCTAGCCTCGAAATAGGTCTTGAGAAGACCACTTAGAGGTGAAGAGTTCTTGTTGTACCTATCAGCTTCGCAGCACACAGTTAGCTCAGTGCTGGTTAGAGAAGAAGGAGGTCTCCAAAAGTTAGTATACTATTTCAGTAAGGTACTATAAGGAGTAGACTTGAATTACAACCACCACGAGAAAATGGTGTATGCCCTGTTGCTCTCATGCAGAAAGTTCAAAGTCTACCTGGAAGAACACTAAGGAGTAGCAATCACGGACAAACCTTTACAAAAGCTCCTGCATAAGCCAGAACTCTCTGGAAGACTACTATGTTAGGCTATAGAATTGGGAGGATATGGCCAAGAATACATGCCTTGAAAAGCCATCAAAGTTCAGGCCCTGACAAACTTCATTTCAGAATGCTCATTTCCACTAGAGGTGATGTTAGGAAGCTAATCATAGGGGAATCCCGAGGGTGAAATCTCGAAGGTCAGATAGGAGTTGTTCATTGATGGATCTAATGGCAAGGGAGCTAGCAGAGTCAGTGTAGTGTTGAAGAATAAAGAAGGAGTACTGATAGAGTTTGCTCTGAAGCTAAACTTTGCCATAACTAACAACACTACTGAGTATAAAGCTCTCTTTCAAGGCCTTCTAGTGGTCAAGCATCTACATATCGAAACACCGCATATCTGTAGTGATTCGTAACTAGTATTGGGATATGTCGAAGGCTTGTAAAAAGCTAGACATCCAGTCATGGTTAAATACATAAAGAAGATAAACTTATAGTTGAAGAGAATGAAGGAGAAAAGGGTAGAAGTTGACTTCAAGAAGATCCAACAGCAGAGCAGACAGTCTAAGTAAGCTCATAGAAGCCTACCCAATTGATATTCTGAGCAAAGTATTTTTAGGGATCTTAGCCTAGCCTTCTACAGAAGAGCCCGAATAAGTTATGGTTGTTAGGACTGTGTGCCCTAGAGCTTACACTCATCATGTGAATGTAAATGAAAACCTAACTGGCTTAAGTATATATGTTCTTTAAGTGAAAACATTCTTTACATTGAACGTATATATGTCCCTTAAGTATTATATAGGGAATTTATTCTCAAAGAGTTTAAAAATATGAGTGACAAATTGCCTTTGTAACAAATACTATAAAGATTGTTCATGGTCATATGATTATTGGTAGGGATGCCATTAATCTGAAAGACCATCACCT
>CAOJBK011047204.1:0-13127 GCA_948294925.1 Codiaeum variegatum | reverse complement strand
ATAGTTTATTTCTTTTATTTTACTTTTCTTTATTTTTATCATGTTCATTCTTTCATTCATATTATATATGTTTATGTATCATGATTTAATTGCTACAAATGTTCATGCACCATCTCTATATTTCCATGAATACATCAAAATTGATTTAAAACCAAATATGAATGTTTTGGTCAAAAGGTAGAAAAAACTCATGATTGTTCTAAATGATTAAAAGCAAAACCCATGGCTCCCAAATCCGGCTTTGGTTCATAGGTAAAACCCAAATTTCCATTGGCTTCAAATATAATTTTATGGAGTTAAACAAATTGGTTTCTTAATCACCTTTAAAAACCCTCATTTTTATAAAGATTAAGTGATGACTCATAATCACACTATGCACCTAAACTAAAACGGACCTTATGGGTCATCCCATGTGAGAACTTCGCAAATAATCGAATCGCAGACATGCAATCGGCCCAAGGAGGATAGTTTTCTTGAGCTTAAAATCTTGAGGTGCACGAGACACGCTTGGACGAGGGCCTCACACTCCTTGGTAAGAAAAAAATCCCATGCCCTAAGTTATCCCTAATCCTTTACTATTATAATCCCTTATAAACATCTCCACTCCTTAAAGTTCTTATGCATTTCTTATCCTCCCCACCTATCCCTATAGAGTTGGACCTAGTTAAAAGGCACATTTTACTAAAAATAGCACTATTAAACCTAATTTTTACACCTTATTAGACATTTTCCTTGCCTCCATAAACCTTAAGAAATTCTCCAAGTTAAAAAAAAAAAAACAAAAAAGTTATACTTCTCCAAGTGTAAAACCTTTAGAAAAACAAAAGTGTTATTCCCCTCTGCATCCCTGACCCCTTTAGAGAAATATATCACTAATGATGCAATTGCAAACATGAACCTGTATGCTTCTTTGCTCTTTTCCCTCCACCTATACTACCTTCTGGTATTCGCCCCGTCGAACTATATGTCGAGAGGTAAATAGATCAAGCTTTCAATATTAGAGAACAACTTGGGTTATTTAGTTCGTGCAACAAAAAGTGTGCCTCTAGCTAACTAAAATTATTAACAATAAAAGGTTATTGCCAACTTACATTAAACTGATGATAAGTTTTTTTTAAATTATTCAGAGCCAATGGGGATATTTGAGTTACAGTCAGAAGATAGATTCAATTATAAAAAATTAAGCACTACTAGAAAATATTTATTTAGCAACAAAAGTTATTTTTGCTAAATGGACAATTCCATTGCTTAAACCCTTGTTGCTAATTTTAGCAATAGAAATTGCAATTTAATGGTTAATTTACAATAAAATATATCTAAATTGATTAGTATTAGTCAATATTTCATTGTAAAATAGCAATGGTAGATAAAATCCATTGCTATTTTGCATTTTTCTTATAATGGAGTCTCTTATTATGTCTTATCTTAGAGCATCTCTGATTCAGAGCATGAAAAGAGAGATCTCACATCTTTGTCATATTTTGAAGATTCAATTTTCTATACTATTAACATACCATCATTGAATCTATCTACATTCCTTTGATTGTATTGTGTTAAACTTGTTGCCATTTTAATGTGTTCTAAAGGTATAGTTTCTGTAAAGAGTGGCTTGGTCTGACATTGTTTTGTATGTTGTAGGGTACCATTTTTTCCATCTTAGGAGCAGCTCCCTAATCATCATTTTTCATTCTCAACCTTTGAGTAAGCTCTCAGTCATTTCATAACTTATGCTTTTGGTAATAAAATGTGTGATAATAGGTGTTTGGTCGCTCTGGATGTAAATTGTTTCCATTTTGATGTACCTGATTTTAGTAACCGTCGGTGCTTTACTTCACTTGTGTGGATCCTTCGTTGTTTCTCAATCTATAGGTTATCATCCCTGTCTCTAGCTTAATCAACTCACTAATGATTTGATATGTGGTTCTCTGTCATATTCTCTTTCTTTTCTACTTATAAGGTCGATGTAGTAGATTGCTTTATCTCCCAAACTCTACCTTATTTCTAAATGTATTTTCTTATTTGAAGGAGTTTTTCAAGATATGTTTCTAGCTTCTCAGATTATTGGCTTTAATGGGAAAGCTTATCGACTTTAGGTCCTTCTCTAACTTCAAACATATATTTTTTGCTTCTTTTAAAAATTAATAAAATATTAAATTTTGATATAAAAATAAACAGTTGTCAAATGTTTTGAATACTTTCAAATCTATAATGGTCAAAATCATGAAATTTAATGGTGTAAATTTGATTGTCATTAGTATAAATTGATGGTTGATATAGAGTGATGGTAGATTTAGAACTATTTAAAAAATATGATGTCTAAATTGATACTTTTTAAAGAATGATAGAATTGAAAAAAAAAGAGAAAAAGATAGGATATTTCAAATTATTTCTTTTGTGTACTATTGAAGACCTAGGACTGTGCAACAGGGAGTATTCATTTCCTCAACACACACCATAAAGCAAAATCATATTTAGCGTGGAGGTGGGACTCAAACCGTAGACCTCTTACACTCAAGAGTAATGCACTTACAACTTGTGCTAAACTTTTAATGTGGATATTTCATATTATTAAGCCTTTGTACCTTTTACTAACCTGGGTTTGCCTTTGGGTGCCTCTCTCACCCAATCCTCTGCTTAGGCCCTTTTTTTGAAAGATTTAATCTAAACTTTCCTTTTGGAAGGGCAAGGTTCTCTCTTAGGTTAGTCGCCTGTCTCTTATGTATTGCTTCTCTGCTCATCTACTTCATCTCTATCTCCAGGATTCCAAAATCGGTGAGAAATGCCAAAAATAAACATATCAAAGCCTTTTATTTTTGTCGAGAGGTGTTCCTAGTAATGATCTTTATCGAGTTAGATGGTCCATGTTAGCCCATCCACATAGTGTGATGGGTCTTGGCATCTCGGACATTGATCTTCATAATCAAGCTCTTCTCTTTAAATGGCTTTGGAGGTTGCAAGGCAAGGAGGGTCATCTCTAGAACATTCATATTTTTCATAAATATGGTATTTATTTTTTTGATTTCCTACCTCCTACTCTTTCATAAAGATACTTGGCTATTTGGAGAGGTATTGTTTCTATTCTTGTTTCCAATATTGTTGTTCAATGTACCATCTTCAAGAGTGTTTAGTTAAACAATGGTGATGGTACAACTATACTTTTTTTGCTGCATATTTAGGTTGGGAAAAGACCTTAGATATGATCTTTCCATCCCCTTACTTTATCAGTGCACAAAAATTATGTTACAGTAATGAGATGTGCTATTGGGATGGTTGTACTTGGGTTTGGAGCTTCAATTGGTGTTAAGACTTATCTACCTCAAATCTTATGTTGGCCCATGATTTGATGCTTCTAAGTTATCATCACCTTCCTTTTCTTAACCTTCCTGACCGCTTAGTTTGGTCCTTTAATTCCAACAGTGTTTATACTAGCCATAGCCTCTATCTTAAAGTGATGCAAAAACTTTATTCTGAGCCGAGTGATAATGTCAATTGTAGGTGCAACTTCATTCTAGCTAAAGTCTAACTTTTTGGTTGGTTTTTATTCAATGAAGGGATGTGCACTCATGATTTTCTTTTTTTTTTTCGAGAGGCATTTATAGCATTAATTCTATTTTTTGCAGTCTTTGCGGCCATTTTGGTGAGGACATCGATCACATTTTCTTGCATTGTTCTTTCTCCTAGAAGATCTAGCCTTTCATTTTTTTTTTGTATTGGCAAGGATTCTCAATAATCATGCCAAGGCATATTAGTGGTCTTTTCCTACTTTGAATGTCTCATGCTAATGGTAAATTTCATAAAAAATTTTGGAAAACTTTATTCTTTGTAATTGGCTAGAGTTTGTGGTTGACAAGAAATTCAGTCACAATCAATGGTTCCTCGCCTAACTTTCAGACATGTATTCAGTTGATTTAGTTTTGTTTTTGGCTTTGGACTAAAGCCTTTGATCCATCCTTCCCTTGTGATGTATCTTCTCTTCACATTTCTTCTTTTGGTATTCGATACTGGAAAAATGGGCTCAGGCTCATCCCTTGGCTTTGGTTAGTTTATATTGGATTTATATTTGGCTTTTTAAACTTTGTTCTTGCTTAGTTTTAGGTAGAGATATTTTTATCACCTTAACATTTTTTTATTTTTGTGGTTTTCCCCCTATTTTAATAAAATAAAATAATGATTATCAAAATAATATAGGATTAGAGTCAAATGAGTATTGACTACAAATATGTACTATTAAATTAATAATAATCATTAGATTATTTTAATATAATGGTTGTGATTAATTGTGTGTGGAGGAGAGTTATGTACCTCATTAATGATAATTATACAATTTTAATTATCAGTAGAGTTAATTTTAATTTTTTAACGTTTAAAAGTTTGTTTTAGAGTTTTAGTTGTTAAAAGTTTGACTTCAATTTGTTTTGTTTTTAGTTGTTGAAAATTTAGTTTCACAAGAAAAAACTAGTTTAAAAAAGCACCACACAAATGATTTTTTTTATTATAACTAAAAAATAAAAGGATAACATAAAAATAATATTGATGATGTGAACACAACCAACAAAAAAAATACAAGAAGTAATTTTGATGATATATAATGCAACAAATCATAAAGTGATAAGATGGCTTTAGGCCATAAAAATGCTACCAGATGCTATCTTTTAGATAAATTACTATTTAGTCATTAGAGTTTTATCAAATTAATTATTATCTCTTTATTTTGGAAAATGACATGACAAGTTCTTAAGATTTGGGTCCATTCAACTACTTGGTTTTTTCCGTTAAAATTTTCTATTAAATGAGATGAAAAGACCAATATATTCTTTGTTTACAATTAAATTTTCAATTATATAGCATTCTTTTATTTGTAATTTTTTTTCTCTCTTCAATTAAATTCAAAAAATTATTTATTTTTAAATTTTTTTTCAATTTTAATTGTAATCTTCTCTTTTTTACTTTCTCAATTAGTTTTTTATATAAATTTTAGTTTTATAAATTTTCTTAGTTCTTTTTCTCTCTTTTTGTTTTATTTTCTTTTCTTTGATTTTCAATTCTTCATATGACTTTTATTCTCGTAACAACATTATCCAAATTAGAGAGTCATTTTTTTTTCACTTTTTCATAACAATATGAACATTTCTTTTCACTTAGTTTTTAGAATTATGTGAACTACAAAATTATAATCCAAAAATTATAAAAGCAAAATTTTTAAAAAAAATGAATAAAAAGAAATAAAAACAAAGAGTTTATATATCAGAATCAAATCCAACAACACTAAATGTAATTATAAATTTCAATTAATGAAATTTAATTTCTCAAAATCAAAAATAAAATTTGGATCCTCAAATAAAAATTTTAAAAAATAAATTATAAAAAAACCCTCAAACCACATACATATTCCACCTCCATATCTATCTTTGGAAAACAATAATCGAACTAAACTATGTTAATGATTTCAAAGAGAGAGAGAGAGTGAGAGGTTAGAAAGAGAAGTGAGAAATCAAAATCACAAAATTTGAAAATTTTTATATCTCGAAATGATATCGCAAAAACATTTCTCCACTCTCTCTTCGATTCGATTTCTAAATTTGTTTGCAAATCATAAAAATTAGTTAGGTTTACATCATTGTTCAAAGATGCAACATAGATTCGTTTCAAAGCTTGAATTTTGAACCTAATCTAAGAAATGAACAATTTTTTGTGAATAAAAAATAACTTGTGATACAAAGATGACAGTTTTAGTTTTGTATGATGGGAGATTTGTTTTCCTTTGAAGAAATTTGAATTGAAATGATGCCCACAAATTTAGATTTAAAAAGTTTTAAAAGAAGAAATTTAGGGAAAAGATAAAAAAAAAAACAGAAAAAAGAGATGAAGAAGAGACCTTATCATGGTGATAGAAATGGAAAGAGAAGATGAGGGTAGTTAGGGCTAATTTAAGTATTAAAAATTATATATTTTTTTAAATTATATTTTTTTGAATTTTTAAATGGAGTATACTGGAATAAACATTGAAAAATTAATAGAAGGATCAAGTAGTTAAACGTAGTCAAACCATAAGAACTCGCAATTTCATTTTTCAAAATAGGAGGACAAACTAATTAATTTGATCAAATCATAGGGATTAAATAGTAATTTGTCCTTTTTTTCGAATAAAAATTTGATTTCATTCAAATAAAATCAGAAGAAAATGTTCTTATGGGGACCGATTGTCCAAGCAGGAGATAAAAAGTTATTAATACAATGTTTTGCTATACAATTTGTTATCCTATTTGCTGAACAATTAATCCATAAGACAGACGAACTGAAAATCCTTTTTCATTTTGAAGTAGTTGGAGGACACGCTTCTCTTTTCTCCATTTGGCTTTTTTTTTTTTCTCATCTTTAAAAATTTAAGGGTTGATATTGAATATTAATTCTCATTTTAAGAGTTTGCTCATTAAAACCTAACAGAATATATTGGACGGATCCATCTATGACCAAGGGGCAACGACCCTCTGACATTTGAAAAATTCTTAAAGATATAATAGTCATTTCTTACTTTACATGTAATTAAAAAAAAAAAAAGAATACAATGGTAAAAATGAACTTGGGCACTTTTCATGATGCAACGTGAAATTTCAGGTGGCTTACCTATCATGTTTGTTCTTTCTTTTAACTTTTTCTTGTTTGAGAACGATTTGAGCTTATAAAAATTTAAGGTGAATATTTGTGATTATTTGCTTTTAATTATGAAATATCTGTTGTTTCACATTTTCTTAATAATAGAAGTTTTTTTATCATTTTATTTCTATTTTAGTCATAAAAAATTCTTTACAATTCTATAATAAGAATTTTTAAATCAATAATTATTTTATTTTTTAATACAAAATCATAAAATTCGCAACATTAAATTTGTAATAAAAAATAATTTCATAATATTATTTTTTATTATTTTTATTAATATATTTGAGAGATATTTAAAGTTAAAATCTAATTTTAAAAAGCAAACATCTCAATATTATAAAATTGAGAGAGTACATTTTTAATTGGACTCCTCAATATATATATATATATATATATATATATATATAAAAGCTGAGTTGATCGATATATTTATAATATTGAGATGTTTATATATGATCGATATATTTCTACAAAAAAAAAAAAAAGAATGCCAAAAGATATTTTCAGAAAGTTCAAAAGTGAAATTATACATTGAACTTAATATCACATATAATTACAACGCTTTTTATTCACTTCATGAGGAAAAATAACAAAAAAAAAAAAAATTAAGAATGAAACATATATTAATTGGATGTTCTGAAAACATGAGAAGTCAAAGAACAAGAATATTAAAAAAAAAGAAAAGAAAAATGATGAAGCATTAAAATGATTCAGCATTCATATTTCTATAGCAGTTACATTTCTCCTTCGTAATATATGGTATTAATTTAATGTAAGAATAGAAATTGTAAACAAGAATTAGGTCCCACCACCATCACGGCAAGCTAAAGTGAAATTAAGGATCTCATACCTTCAAAAGAAAGTACAACCGTCTAAAAAAAGATTCGTTAAAGCTGATATTCTTATTTATCATATTCTTAAACAGTCTCCATTACGTTTATGTTCTGTTTTATTCTCTCTTTAACATTTCATTGCCGAAAGAAAAAAAATAATAATCTAAGGAAAAGAAAATCTGGAAAAAGCTATTCTAAAATCCATCATTTTTGTCTCTTACAAACGCATTCCTTTTGTCCTGTAAGGTACTTACACTATTTCTCAAACTCTATTCTTTCTCACTTATCTTTAATGCTAATATAGATTCCAATTTTCCGCATTCTCAGCTCTTTGTACTTCAACTACTTTTTTTTATAGGAGGTTAAAAGAAAATATGAAGCTAGTAGTAGTATAGTTGAATTATTGGGAAGCTTCCGTTATGAAAACGGAAAGCCTAATATTTTTTTTTATTTAAAAATAGATTCCATTTTTTTTTATTTAGAAAAGGATATTTAAATAGCCGCTCGCCTTCGCCTCTCCGTCGCTAACCCTGCCAACCCTAAACCCCTCTCACTTATCAACATCCTCATCTTTAACCTCCTCTACTCGAAAGATTTGGACATGTCTCTGAGGTTTATATGCCTAAGGGAGGAATCAACACCTAGCTTATCAGGGCTGTAGCCAAGTTCAATTTCAATTGATTGTTGTGAGATACATTCATTGTATCCCTAAAACCAATTAATAATAACGTAATTGCAAACTGTTAAAGCCTTTAAAGCTCACATTAATTTCAATGAGATAATGATGTGTTAAGTATTGGCCTGAAGTGTTAAGTGTATATTCACAGTAAAAATAATAATAATAATAATATTTTATTAATTGTAAAACCTTTTTTTCCACCAAATAATATCTTACTAAATGCTAAACCTTTTTTCACTTTTTTTTAGCAAAAACCTGTTTTTATTTACTTAATAGGTAATGTAAAATATGCTTAAAAAATATAAATAATTAATGTAACTAGTAATTTTTCTCAAAGAAAAGCTAACTAATTAATTATATAAATACATATAATTTTCAAATACAAGCCTTTATTTATGTAAAATCCAAAATTATTAATATGTTTCATAATATAACATATTTTCATTTTTTAAAATTTAACTTTAATCATAAATTTCTCATAATATATATTCATAAAAGTTATAAACTTACTTTATTAGTTTTGTACTAAATACTTTAATAAATTATTTTTATTATAATTTTTATTTATATATTTTAAAAGATATTTGAGATCAAAATCTAATATTAAAAAGTTAAAATGCCTTATAAATTAAAGGATAAAAGTTCTATTTTTCCTCTAAACTTTTTACAAATGTACAATCAAGGACAAACTTAACTTTTGAGTCAATTAACTCCATAAACTTATACCTTAGATAGTTGGTGGAGCTTTCCAAGCTTTGGAGTTGTGGTGAATTTTCCATTTTATTTACCTTTGTCCATCAAGTGCAAGAAATTGAAGCACTTCCTATTAGTGTGGAACCACGATGTTTTTGGCAATGTTGAGTACTCTCTTTCTCGGTTGAGTGATCTTATTCATTTATGGGACTCTACTGCAGAAACTCATACTCTCTTCGGTTCTGAAGTTGCTTTCTTGAATTCTACTAAAGGTTGCTTTCTTGAATTCTACTAAAGCTCAACATTCTGTTCATTTAAAGCAACAAGAGTCTATCTGGAGGCAAAAGTTGCGGGTGCAATGGTGTAAGCATGGTGACTGTAGTACCCGTTTCTAGCACTTAAAGGCTTCTAATCTTTGGCATAGGAACACCATTTTTTCTATTACGGGTGGTAAGAACACTTGTCATGATTAGAGCTCCATTTCTAAACCTTTTCTAGATCACTTCTCTTCTAGATTCAATAAGGAGCATAGTTTTGACACTACTATTGAGAATCTCCCTTTCAAGCGCCTTTCATTTGAGCAGGCATCTAATTTGGAGATTCCATTCACTCTTGAGGAGCTTCGTGCTGCAATCTGGTCATGTGGATCCTCCAATGTCCCAATCCTGATGGAGTGAACTTCTTTTTCTACAAAAAACCCTAACACTTCATCCAGAGTGATGTCTTTGCTCTAGTTAATAGCTTTTATGCCATTGGGAAGCTTCCTAATAATATCAAATGGTCATTCATCACTCTAGTCCCTAAGAAAGTGTGGGCTTCAAGGGTTTCTGACTACAGGCCTATCTCCCTCACCCATGGTCTTTTACAAGATCATTGCAATGCTCATGGCTAATCATTTTAAAAGGGTGATGGACTTTCTTATAGGCCTGAACCAATCGGCCTTTGTTGGAGATAGGTATATCCTTAATGTCTTTCTTATGGAAAATGATATTATAGACTCATGTAGGAAAGAGAGGAATCCTTAAGTTCTTTTTAAACTTGACTTTAAGAAGGCATTCGACTTAGTTTAGTGGAGTTTTCTTCTTTGGTTTCTTCAAAACATGGGCTTTGGCTCAAAATGGTGCAACTTGATCTTAGAGTGACTCTCAGACTTTAAAGCTTATATTCTGGTTAATGGAACTCGAACTACGAAATTTAAATTTTTCAACGGAGTGAGACATGGGTGCCTCTATCTACCTTCCTTTTTATTATGGTAGTTGAACCTCTTTCTTATCTTATTGACATGATGGTGCATATGGGATTGTTCACTAGATTTTGTTTACCTGTTATAACTGTGCCTATATCACACATGCAATTTATGGATAACATGATTATTTTTTCCTCTACCTGCTATGATTATTCATTGGGTTTGATTTTCACGCATGCTCCGCTGTTTTTCATTGCATTTGGCATACAGATCAATTTTTGCAAGAGCACTCTAGTTGGTGTCAAAACTAATGATAGCTTATTGTTTTCCATAGATTCTCTATATTCTTTGTAAAATTGCATCGCTACCTCTTTTATATCTTGGCTTGCCTTTAAGTGCATCTCCCAACAGAAGTGCTAATTAAGAACCTATTATTTCTAAATTTAAGTCGCATTTAGCATTTTGGAAGGGGAAAATTCTATCACAAGCCGGGCGTTTATCTTTTATCAAAGTGGCTATTACTTACCTACCACTCTATTAAACTTTAATTTTTAAGTTGCCGATTACTGTGTCTAATTCCATTAACAAGCATAATAGGGCCTGCTTCTGGTTTGGGGGAGCTTTTAATAATCGGTTGCATCATGTTAATTAGGAGAAGCTCATTCGGCCTAAATGAGATGGTGGTCTCGGTATTACTGAAGTTCTCTTACATTACTAGGCTATGTCGTTTAAGTGGTTATGACACCTCATTGATGATTCAGTTGCACTTTTGAAATGTGTTATAAGTAGCAAGTATGACCATTTCAGGCTGGATTTTCTTCCTTCTAAGCTCAATTGTAAATTCTCAACAATTTGGTATGGTATCTCTCATCTTTTTGCACTAATGATGGTTATAGCTCTTCTATCTCTAGATGTATTGCTTATAAACCTTGCGATGACACTAGCATTTTATTTTGGATTGATTCATGTTATAGTTCTTATTAGAGATGTATTCCCTAGAGTATAATACTTTGTATATGCTTGTAATCATAATTACCAACATGGCAATTTAAGATATATATTTTGTTTAATGAACAATTCATTTTATTGTTAAATGTATATATGTTCCACAAGTCTAATGTGAGAGAATCTATTCTCAAAGAGTTTGAGAATATGATTGACAGATTCTCTTTTCCATAGACATGAAAGTATGTTTATGGTCAAAGGATTATTGATAGGAATATCATTAATCCAAAAGACCATCGCCTCTATTGTCATCCATGATAAGTGTGAGATACTTATTGGTATGGAGGTAATGAGTCTCATGCTACAGACATGTGATGTCGTGACAACATGTGAACATCTCATGCTACATACATGTGATGTCATGACAATAAGTGAACATACTCATGTGATGAGTAAGTTAAATAGTGTTGTTAGATGATAGATACATAGGTTTTATCACTAGTCAATGTCTTATCGTCTGAATTGTAATTCTGCATATAATCCTTAAGCTTGAGGCGACATGTTATCTAGCATAATGGTAGCTATAGTTTGTTACTACTTACATGCTGATGTTATCCAGGTATTAATGTATGGCATGTGGTGGCCATAATTAGTGATATATTTAGGTAATTGATCTCCAATAAAGGATTCATTAACTTGGATAAACAAGGAAGGAATTCTATGACTTCTGGTTGTTCTTGATACTCAAATCCTTAGCTAAGATAGATAAGATTCACTAGAAAGAGTTTCTAGTAGGAATCAAATTTATCCATAACTGGAACTGGATAGAGATCATGGGATCTGACATATAGGGTTTGACAATTCCATGATTCTAGCTAAGATCGGGAATCCATAATGAAGGGATTCTAGTGCATGGTAATTATGATCGAGAGGTCCATGTAATGGCAAGGATACAATAGCCGACATTCATTTCTAATTAGATAATCGTGATATGTTATGCTAGATGTCACTCATGACTTATAAGACTAAGTGTGAAATGGGGATTACACGCTTGGAAGAAATAAAAGAGTTTTATTTATCACATTGCTAATTAGAACATGAACCTATTAAGTCACATACAATAAAGTTGTTCCCATAGCTTGGAAATAAATTATATTAATAATTAATTAAAGATTTTAATTAGTTGTTAATGATAATTGAATTAAACTTATAATTAAATTTACAAAGACCTTTGCATGTCTTGAAGTTTAATTCACAAAGGGATTATTTCAATTAAGTTATAGTTTTTATGAGATACAAATAAGCATGATTAATTGAAAAGGTTTTGGACACAAACAAAGTAATTTTTCATGAATATAAGATGTTAAGCCTAATCCATATTAGATGTGGTTAATTGAGGGTTAGATGGACTCCTACTAATTATACCCTTAATGTTGTTAGCTAATTGACTAGTCAAATAGTCAAAGAATTAGTTAGATAACATTCCTATTCTACTTCTCATTTTAAGGAATAATGAAGATGAGGTACATGTATATATTTTAATAGGTAATCATCTTTTCCCTAATACAAGCAAGAAGAGGAACAATTCATCATCTTCTTCCTTGGGATTTCTCTAAGAGTTAGTGAGAGAAAGCATTATAGAGAGAGAAATCTTAACAAACATACTAAATAGAGAGACAAGAGTTTGTGTTTGAAGAAGAGTTCTTCAACTAAAAACTCTTTTTTTATTCCCTTTGAGAAAGAAGTGTGGAGTTGCTCAAGTCTTAAGTAGAGGAGCAAGAACCAAAAGTTTAAGGCATCTAAAGAGAGAAGGTTCAAGCTTCTTGAAGAGGAAACGAGATCAAACTTTGGGGAGGCTTCGATGTGTCCCAAGTTAGAGGCTTCACATTTGGGGAGCTAAATGAAGGAGGGAGTTGAGGTATTTATTACCTCTAAACCTTCTTGGTTAAATATGTGTTTTTCACATAAATTGGCTAATGTATCTTTGGTTGAGTTATTGGTCCAAATCTAGGTTTAGACAGTTATCATAGATTTTGATAAATGGTTAAACCAACTATTTTAAGAGTGTTTTAACATAGAACAAGTTATTCAAAAGTTTTAAAACCAAAATAATGAATTTTTTATTTTTCTTTCC
>CAOJBK011047046.1:0-13684 GCA_948294925.1 Codiaeum variegatum | reverse complement strand
AATCACCTATTCTTATTCTGTAAAAAAATTCACTTCTATTTGATTCTTATTAAGTAACTAAAGGGTTTATGAATTTATGGCAGATTGTGTTGAATTAAGGAGCAATTCAGAAGTAATTTCTGTAGTTTAATTGTATATGTTGTATATTGTGATGCTGATAGAACAAGAGAGTTTTCTCAACTGTTCATACAGTTAATTGCTATGCCATTTAGTTTGGTTCTCTATCGTATTGTTTTGCTTTACTCGGAACTTATATCCATGCATCCATGGTTGATGTGTCTGACTTTCTCTTGCCTTTATAGTGCCTTAATAATGTAATACACTATTTTACTATTGCTCTAGTGTTTCAACTCATAAATAGAATCAAGCCACTATCTTCAGTTCTACACAAAAAGGTGAAGCTAAAGAATTTTCATCTAATATGCTATTAATCTTCATTTACTATTATGTGGATGTATTTTGTTCTATGAATTTGTATTTACTATTATTAATTTCAGTCTGTAATTTATTGTGTGGAACACTAATTGTTATTCAATAAATAAATTATATTCTCTTTTATTCAATCTTCAAAATAAAAGATTTATGAATTCATGTTAAATTGTATTCAATTGGGTTAAAAGAAAAATCTTTAATTTAGTTCAGTTGGATATCTGTGTAGTAGTTTGAGATTTACTAATTGTTATTAAGTAAATAATATTTTCTTTTATTCAATTTCCAAAAAAAAAAAACGGGTTGTCCATTTTTGGTAGATTGTGCTCAGTTGGGCGAGATTCAGAAATCATTGTTATAGTTCAATTGTATAAGCTGAAAACCCAATGATTGTTATTAAGTAATAAAATTCTCTTCTGTTCAATCTTAAAAAAGAGGTTTATGAATTCATGGTAGATTGTGCTGAATTGAGGATAAATTTATGAGGAAAGTTTGTGGATAAATGATGATGCATAATGGCTTTTTACAATTTCTTTAGAGATTCTATATGGGAGTGAGTTTTAATGTGCATTGCAGATTGTGAAGTTGGTTCATTTGGATTAACAAGACCTTCACAAGATTAAAGGTAAAGTTTTTAATTCCTTTTTTATAATATCATTTTCAGAAGGACTTTAAGATTCCTCTTTTTTTCCTGATTTGAGCATGTAATGGAAATTTTGAGTCTGAATTGTTATGTTTTCATATGCTTGACTTTTACTTTTCTAATTATCCTCATAGTTTTGCATTGATGAATTTTTTACTTTTTTTTTTCTTGAATTTTATACTTGGTAGGGGCTTCTGTTCTATTATCTGACCACTGGAAAGGTAATGGAATTTAAAATCATTGTTTTAGCTTTTATTTATAGTTTTGTTATGTTTTGCATATATTTAATTTTTTTCCATTTGATTAATGAGTATCAAATGGTTCTAATATACATCAATTTAGATTTAATTTTAGAAAACAGTCTTTAGCAGATATTGCCATGTTTTCACTGTTATTTTGGTTTGAGTATTTGCATTACAACCTACATATTGTTCATTAGCAGTGCAATTTGCTACATTTTTTCGCCCCTTAGCTTTGCTTTTCATTTCATCACAGGTTTGTTGCTTTAAGAAAGGGGAAGGAACAAAGGTCATGGCATGACTTTTGGTGGAACTTTAGTTGTAATGTATATTTAGTTTGAAATTCCAAATATTATTTAAATCTATGATGTGGGGTATATTGTATTAACATCAATTAGTTGGCCATTAGAAATTAGTTACAGCAAAAATGAATAGGAGAAGAGGAATGGAAATTTGATTCATATTATTATAGATACTTATATTAATGAATAATTAGATTAATTTGAAAAGTGCTAGTATAATTAAATTTCAACAAAAATAAATTAACTTAATTTAAATTGTAAAATTTCATATGAAAACAGTTTTAGGAGATTCATGCATAGTGTGCAATAAAAATGCTAGTATTAATTTAGGCTAGAATAGAAATAAAAATACATAATTAGAAAAAAATTATATAAAATTTGAATTTCATTAAATATATTATTTTTTCTATTTATATTTTATTAAATTTATATGTTAATTATTACTAGATTAAAAATAAATAATATAAATATAAATTTGAATTCTATTAAATATATATTATCTTATTTAAATTTTATTATATTTTCTATAAATATACATAAATAATATTCTCTATTTTGATATTATTTTTATATATTTTTCTCTTATTAATTTCATCATAGAAAAAATTTTCAATTTTGATAATCAAATAATTGTAACTATAAAACAGAATGAAAACCTAAGGTTATGTTTCTATGCATAAGTTAGGTAGAAACAATCGGTGAAAAAAAAGTATTATTAAAAAGAGTCAACATGAAGGTTATCGAAAAAATTCAGTTGTAATTATTTGCAAGAACGTATGAAATAATTATAAATATATAATTTGAGAATTTAATGAGAAGTTTTTAAGTAAATTTGTTTATTTTTTGGACATTAATTATATTATTCTCTCTCTTTTTTTTTAATTTAAATTGTTAACTAACCGACACATCATACATATTTTTAATTACTTAAATGTATTTAACTGATACATTCTTACACTCGAGACCCCATCATAAAATATCTCGTGCCACTCTACCATAAGATTTTTCCAGATCGGTAAACACCAAGTTTTTATAAGGCGTTGTGATACTTAAAATCACATATTTCAAATACTTAAGCTCTATCTTACAAGATGATGAGGTTGTGAATGGGATATTGGTCATTGGATCAAAGCGGGGTGGAGAAATGGAGTGCTTTCGGAGTATTATGTGATCAAACGATTCCACAGAAACTAAAAGAAAAATTTTATTGTACTGCGGTGAAATCCACTATAATGTACGTGAGTGAATGTTGGGCTATAAAAGCATAACAAGTCTTTAAGCTTAGTGTGACAGAAATGAGAATGCTGAGATAGATGTACGACTACACTAGAATGGATAGAGTCCGAAATTAGTATATCAGAGATAAAGTTGGAGTTGCCCCAATAGAAGACAAATTGAAAGAATGAAGACAAAGATGATTCGGGTATGTTCGGCATAGACCTTTAGATGCACTGATTAGAAAATTAGAAGACTTTAGGGTAGATGTGGGTAAAAAATGGAGGGATAGACCTAATATTACTTGGAGTAGAGTTATTCAACATGATCTTGAGTCCTTAGACCTTTCCGATAATATGGTTTACGATCCCCGAGTGGAGAAAGCTGATCCATATAGCTGATCCCAATTAACTTGTGATTAAAGTTTTATTGAGTTAAGTTGTATGTATACATAGTTAGAAAAAAAATATATTAATGCCAATCAATATACCAAAATCAGTCAAACAATTGTATACATTAACAGAGTTCATTAAAAAAAATTCACTGTATTTTTTGAACGCAGTTAAATTTAATTTTCAATTATTAATTAATTATAAACTCTCATAAGGCTTTTCTTGACTGATTGTTAACATAGTTTTTTTTAGGGTTAGTTACAAGAAAAATATAAAATTCAAACTTAGTACGAACCTTTTATTTTGACAATTTCAGATATGAACTTTCACTTTTTGACAAAATAGATATATGACCAAAATCCCAATTTTTTCAATAACTGAAGTGTTGAGATTGTTCCAAAAGTTAGGCCCCACCAATCTTGAGAGCTTGTAACACAGAGAACAATTAGAGAGAAACTATGGCTCTTTACCTTAATTTTACACTAATACTTAAGTCAGTGAATGGTTTCATACAAAAACTAAAAGGAAAACAACAAAGAATTTTTGTGTACTTTACTCGTAGTATTGAAGGTGTATTTATAGTAGTAATCTGATGAAAATATTTTTGCAGGATTTCTATTTAACAGTTAGTATCCTAATAGGAATTACTATATATTTTCCCTTAAATAGGAACTTTGTAGTGTTATATTAGGATATGAAGATCTTTACATATCCAGATAAATTTCAGCCAGGTCATGGGTCCTTAAGCTCATGTTTAATCTTCAGAGGCAAGCTTATCATGGGCTTGCGTGGGATGGGCTATTCAGCCTAAGTGTTAACACATGTCCCCCCTAAGCTTATGAGAGTCAAAGACTCGACCCTTAGTTCTTCCTTGAGGGACAATCTATATCAATCTTTTATTCTATTCTTTATTTTAGTTGATCCACATTCCTTCAATTATTCCCTCTCTTCCTTTGATTGGTTTCTAAAAATCGAAGCAATATGTTTTCCCTCATAATTACTCTCTGTCTTGATAAGTTCAAGTTTCTATGCACACTTATCCACCTTCTGCCTGCTCACAACATGTCCCACATTCTATTCACCTATAATCATTTCGTTTGAGTTCTTCTTTCTTCCCTTATAAATAAGTCATTTCACCAAAAAGTTAAAAATTTTACCTCCTCTTCTTCACCAACAATTCTCTTTATTGTCTTCTGCACTTATGAAAAGCATTCTTCCATATTTCCTTCAAACTCATAAAACTTATAAGCCTCCTTTTTTATACTCTTTTTATTTCTTTTCTGTCATCCAACATGCCTAGGTCTTCTACCCCTCATGATTCTGAATAAATCTTGAGGATGTTCAAAATTATGGGCATGAAGAAGTCAAAATTTCTTTTGTCCTTGCACCCATAAGTACCGGTAATACCAGCGAAACCCATACTGAAGTTAGCGAGGGTAAAAAAGCTACTAAAATGAAATAAGTGAGCGACATCCCTTGTAGATCTATTGCAATACCCTTATTAGCGCTAGGATAGACAATGGTATTCCAGAGTCATATTACCTGCATCTACCAAAGCCTATTTCCTTTGCCAATCAAACTCTAGGGGAAAATGAAATACTTATCTATTTAGGCGATCTTAAGTATGGGTTGAAATCCCCCATAACCCTTTAGTTACTAATCTGTTGAACCATAGCTATATCCCTGTAGGACAGCTTCATCGTAATTCTTGGCTAATATTATATTGTCTTTAAATCCTAGCTTGGCATAAAAGCCTTACTCAATCTTTTAGGGATGTAAGAGAACTATACCCTATAGTGGAGAAAAAAATAATCTCTAAAAAACTCAAAAGAGTTATTCTTCCTAGTTTATAATCCTAAAGGGTGGGGAGATCATCCCCGCCAATGCACTTCCTATCTGATATCCTATTATAACCCTAAGGAATTTAATTAATTGATAATAAAATTATTACCCACTTTAGAAATATCCTAGCTAAGAAAAAACATTTTCGTGGAGAGGACATAATCTTTTGTTATTTTTCATACATTCTCAAACACAATCCCTTCGATCCTATCTGTGAATCTTCTCAGGTCAGGGATACTTCCTCATCCCTTAATTTTTCTTGCATCATTTTTGAATTTCTTTTACTAACCTTTTACTCTTTCATTATCTTATATCTTAGAGCTGGATGCACCATTGAAACATCATCAAGATAAGAAAAAGCTTCAGAAATCTTTCGTTGTCATATCAGTTGATATTACTCCTCTTATAATAGACTTTAGTTTTTGCCTTGATCTGAAGCATTCTAAAAAGTGAACCTCTTATCCGATCAAACAAAACTTAGGGAAAAAGACCCATGCTCAGCGCTAGTGATCATGACTCAGTCAAAAGAGCTTGGCCAACTATTGAGAGGTTAACCTTAAGGTAGATTGATGACATTCTCAATCTCATCCAAAGAAAATTTGTTCCTCCATGTGGAACCCTGTGACTTCTTTAAAAGTTATGAGGTAAGGAATCTCTTATTCTTTTTTTATGCCTTTGTTGTTTTTATTAACTTAGGGAATTTGCTAGATTACACTAGTCACAAGCTGATTGGATGCTTAGTGTCACGCTCGAGAAGCTAAGTTGAAAGAGAAACTAAATAAGTTGAAGGTAGATGTTGATCAAAAGGTATGGAAAGGATCTCTAAACTCAAGGCCATAAACAGAAGTGCCTGTGAGGCCTCATTTGGAGCCTGCAAGATTTTTCAGTGCGCCTTTGAGTTTATAGCTCTAGGAAACCAACCACAAGAGGTCAGATTGCACATGGCGTCATGGTTATGGACAAGTCCCACATTTGTGCATCCACATGTGTTCGTTGGCGTGCACGGGGTGTGTAGAGTGTTTAGAGTCGTCACTTAATTCTTTAAGAAAAATAGTTTTTCTTTGGTGATTAAGAAACCATTTTGATAAAAACTCCATTTTAGGAAATTCTAATTAATTTGCCTGATTTAGAAAAAAAGTTTTCCTCGAACCGAAAGGGGTTAAGGGAGTCATGAGATGATAAAAATGATTTTTTAGAAAAAATAGTTTTACCATTTTTAATAACAACTTTTGACTTAATAAAATGTGATTTTGGTTAAAATCTTATTTTCGTGTATGCATGGCATATCATGTGATACATGAACAGATATTCATGGCAAAATATGATGCATGAAAGTACATCACGAGTCCTTCCTTTAGCTCACTTCAGGTTATAGGGGAGGCACATATCCCAAAGAAAGCAAAAAATTAAATTACATTTCCAACATAATAAATAATTAGGGGATCCCCTCTCCAGTCCTTAGATCTGGGAGAAGCACACCTTCCCTAATACAAATCCATAATGAATAATGAAAATAATTAAACAGATATAACAATATAGGCCATCGCAATGAAAATAATAACACTAATCATAAACTAATAATAGAAACAATAAAGAAAACAAAGGAAATGAAGTTTTTGGAGTTGAAGCTGGTAAAAAGGCTTATCGGCGTATCCCTTTGAATGAGAATCAAACCTCACGCCGTTCTCACATCTCACGCAGGGCGAGTTTTTTTTTTTATAACAATGGGTGGTTTGGTGGGTTCAATAGCTAATTCATTTTAATTGCAAAAGGAATTAACCAAATAGGTTATTAACCAATTCAAGATTTGATTAATAAAAAAAATTTACTTTTGACTAATATGAATGCCTAAGTTCAATTTAGGGCTTAATCTAATTCATTTAGGAAAAATGATATTTGATTCGAAAAAATGCCTTAATTCAGTTTTAATGGGCTTAATTCAGAGTTTAAAAAGGAAAGAAAAAGAAATACTATACCTTTTACTACCTTTTGTTTTTGGAACTTGGAAACCGGAGGGTCAGATGGCTTGACGAATCTGGAATGAGTATCCGTTATGTTCGGAGAGGACTGGTGTCTGTCTGAACTGGAATTGTAGAAATTGGACCAATGAACCGTTTGACGAACATGAGTTACTTATGAATTCTGAAGGTTACAAGTTGTTTTGATTCTATTTAGAATGAATTTTAGTATTTGGGAAGTGTTTAAGAGAGTCTGGAGACTGAAAAATAAGTCTAAACTCGAGAAAAATTCTGAAGCTCGAATGATTCTGAAAGTCTGAATTTGTAGCAATTTGCACTAGAAATCCTAGGAGTCAAAATGCATGTGTTTTTTGCCAAACGCATGCGTCTGTTCAAAATACGTGCGTTCTTGGTCTTGGGTCACTTGGTCCGATTTTCTAGGTTCAGTTCGGTCTCATTAGATTCAGTTTTTTGGGCTTTTCTGGGCCTGTTTGAAGTCCGATTTGAGCCCAGTTTGAACCATTGAGCTAGTATTAATAGGCTAGATTTAATGGTATAAAAATTAGGATTCACAACTGCTCCCCTTAGTAGTCTCATTTGTGGAAATGTGACTGATAAGCGTGAACACATTTAATTCGGTAGTTAAACCTTTGCCTATAAAAAGGGCTTGAGAGCTTCATTTGTCTTCACATTTCTCAAATTCTCTTCTTCTACCTTTCTGGTTCGGCAAGAAGTTTTGGATGATATCAGATGATTTTGTTCAATAGGAGGAGGAGGAGGATTCATCAGCGCGTCTGAATGCGTCTTTGGAGGGAGAAGCTATCTCATCTTTCGAGGACTTGCACAATCTAGAATTAGTTGCAACGAAGGAAGAGCTACTGGGTGACTTGCCTGACTTGACTTTTGATCAACCGGGTTCTGAAGATTTTGTTCCTTTGCTAAAGTGGGACGCTACTGATCATTTACTGATGGATTGCAAGGAACCACATATGCTTACGATTGTTGATCTTTTAAAGAGCCGACAGGAGCATGCAAGCTGGCACAATTTTCCTATGGTATGTATTTTCTCTCTTTCTATGCCGTTTGAATTTTTTCGTATTGATTTGATTTTTTTTATCACATCTATTTATTTTCAATTGTATTTATTTTTTACGCTAAAAAACAAAATAGAGTTAGTAATAAATAGGAATATAAAATGATGAGATTGAATGCGTACCAGTAGAATGGCACTTTTAATCGGAGGTGTGGTAGATTAAGACTAGATAGTGTGATAGCTTTCTTTCGCGGCCATGAAGCTGTGGCTAGCCGCATTGATTTGGCTCATCCTTTCTGGTTGGATGAGTATAGACATAGAGCAATCCCTAGATAGTAATTTGATTTTTTTTTCTCTAGCTAAGAGGTGGTGGCGAACCACCAACATGTTCCATCTGCTAGTGGAAGAGATGACTATGATCCCCTTCGAGTGAGCATGCCTGATAGGGATGCGCTTCGGGCGTAGGACTTTTGTTTTTGACACGCTTCCGTATCTTGTTTATGAGGTGACTAATCTGCTTGGGGAGCCATTGGAGCACAATTCTGCTAGGTTACTTCAATGGACTGACCTGCTATACTTGCTGTCCCAGATGGACCTAGTGTAGTACTCTATTGACTAGTGTGCTAGAGTCTGTTTAGTGATCATTTTGTCCACTATTTTTCTATAAAATGAGTCTGGATGGGTTGACTTAGGGATCTTGACTTCACTAGAGGACTTAGGCGAGCAGGGTGAGTATGATTGGGGTAGAGCTGCAGCATCCAGAGGCATGGGCATTATGTCCGGAGTTACCAGAGCAGCTATTTCAGTGACTGCTATTTTATGGGAGGTCACTATTATCCTTTTATTTTTTTGATTGCCTTTGATTTTTGCCAAATTACCAAACTATTCACTTTTTTTCCCATCTTTGGGCCTTTGCCTTCATGACCACATTCCTTTTCTGATATGGAGGATATGGTGCAGAGAGTCCTGGCTTCCAAATCAGGGCAACTTTACTTTTTCTAACTACTAGCGCATTCTGGCGCCATTGACCGGGGTATGTTCTGATAACGTCACCCACTTTTCTGTACGAGTTTCTAACTTATGCCTGTTGTTTTAGCAATTTTAGGTTGTCTAGAGACCTTTCCATATGGTTCAGTTTGAAGATGTAGACCTCCATTCCATTCGGATCACCTTTACCCAGAGGCGAATTCTTATTGGCTCATCCTCTCTGATGGAGTTCTTCCTTGTAGAGCATGTGGTGCCCCAGTCTACTGAGGAGAGGGTGGTACCCACTTATCCTCCCATGAAGATGAGGGAGAGGATGTTTAGTGCTTTTCAGGCCTATTGGAGAGTGGGGAGACCTCAGGAGGACTATCAGCTTATGGACTTCTCATATTCTGACTTTATGGCATCTCATTTGATGGTTGGGATGCCCCCATTTCTGGCTGGTCAGAGTCAGGCTCAGAGACTGGGTGCTACTGTCGCCCCGACACGAAGGCTTCATGGTAGGAGTAGCTGTCGGAATGTGCCCCACTATAGTTTTTCTTCCTTAGGTTTGGGTGTTTCCTTGTACCACATTCCAGGTAGCTCTAGTTAGACTTGGCAAGCGCTTCCCCACATTGTTGACCAGGTCACTTTTGCTGATGTGTCGGGCACTAGCCAGGTTCATCATGTGGGCTACGGCTACTTGCCGGGAGAGCCTCAGGTAGATTTTGCTCACCTTATTGATGTGGTAAGTCTCTAAACCCTATTGTCATTCTACTTTCTCTGTTAACGACTTCTGATTTTTTATTCAATTTTTCTATTCTCTACAGGTTCTAGGTCTAATTCACACTTAGAGTGTTGATACCCACCAGATGATGGCATTAAACTTGAGCACTACTCTTACAGAGTTGAGCATCCTGAAGAGCCAGAGGGAGCCGAGGGTCATCAGACAATGCGAGTTGCAGCATGATCCTGAGGAGGAGGATGCTGGGGGGGAAGCTGAAGACGATGCATGATTTATGCTTGACTGTATTTGGGCCCCAGTTGTGGGATTTTGTAAAATAATTTCAGATTTTTTGTTTGTATTTTTGAACTAATGTTTAATTTTATGAAAATTCAGAAAATTTCCATCTTTGTTGTTTTGTGATTTTTGGAAATGATTTTACTTGGAAAAGTCAAATGCAAATTATTTTGGGCTGCAAATCGAGCAAAAACGGAATTAGATTGGGTCGAAACAAATCGTGTTGACCGGTCGGCGCCTAAGCATACGACACAAGGTTGCTAAACTCAAACGTTTTGGACCAAACGCATGCATTTGGGCCAAAACGCATGCGTATGGGCCTAAACACGTGTTTAGGCTTAAACGTGTGCGTTTTACCTTGACTCACGCGTTTAACCTCTCTAACTTAGTTTTTCTTTCTCAATTCGTATGTCACTATAAAAAATCAATTTTTAACTCAAAAAACCACTAGGGAACATAATTTTTTTTTAAAAAAAAAGTCAGTTTCTTTTCTTTTTGCTCACAACATAGAACCCTTTTTTTAGTTACAAAATGAATGGATGGTGCAAGAATTTGGACAAAGTGAACAGGATCAACCTCGAAAAATATGGTATGAGTTCTCTTCCAACACTTAAGGGTGTGAAAATTGATTAGGACTTTCTGAATGCCTACATTCAGTTTTGAGATCCTGTTGACCATGTATTCCGATTTGGGGCTGGCATGGACGAGATGTGTCCAACTTTCGAGGAGTTTTCCTTTTTGCTTGGTACGAGTCCCAAGGCTAACCTAGCTGTTCCAATTGAACGGGTAGGCTATTTTAACTCATTTAAGAGGCTTTTGGACTTAAGCACTGAGGCTGCTTTAGGCTTAGTGAAAGATTATTGGGTTGACCTGCCTGCTTTGGCTGAGATGTTTTGGGAAAAGAGGGAGAATGATCTAGTTTAGCCAGATCGAAGCTTAAGTGCCTATGCCTTTGGTTTGACTGTGGGCTACATCTTTGTGGGCCCTATTGGATGGGGAGATGCCAAAATGGCTGAGCTGATACCCCAGATGGGTGAAGGTAAGTCAATTGTGGGTATGATTTTGGCTAAAACACTGCTGAGCCTTGACCATTATTACAACTTGAGGGAGCCTTGGTTTATTAGCTTAATTTTGCTCCAGGTATTTAAACCTTATTTTCTGCTTGTTTGTTTTAGTATATTTTGGAGGCTTTCCTTTAATTTGTGTATTTCTTGTCAAATTTGGCTGAGAGACCATCTCAAGATTATTCCTGGACCAGATAGACTAGATTACCCTACAGCTTGGTATTGTACTCGAGGGATTTCTATCTGTTTTGACTCTGAAAGGGAGTGGATTAGCTGGTTGATGGAGCAGAGTCCTTCAAATTTATTGCAGAAACTTGATTGGTACACCATTAAGCAGTTTGTACTGAGGAGTAAAGGACAAGCATGTGTATGTTTTTGGTTTTCAGTATGTGACTTGGTATCAGGCGACTAGAATCCTTTGTCAAATGGGACATGATCAGGATGTGCCCCTAGATAGTCCACTGTTTGAAGTGACCTTGGTGAATGATCGAGTGACTAAAGTTTTTCTCTCTCATTATATCATAGACTTCACAAGGGCAATGGTAATTCTAGGTGATGATTAGGGCAAGCCTAGCCACTTTCTCGAGTGGTGGACCGAAGCTTGTTGGCAAAAGGAGAAGGCAAAGTGGTTCGCCCTTCTGACTGAGATTGAAGGTTGAGTCTGAGTTTTAGACTTAGATAGAATAATACTTTAGAAAAATAAAACTCTATTTATTTTATTTTATTTTTTTTGTCTCAAATATATTATTTTCAATGTTCCAAAAGATGAATAAGATCTCAATAAATGTTTTATTTTTTTATTAAGCTCTTATTTTTGCCTAAGCTGCCCTTTTTGAGTTTTCAAATTAGCGAGCTGACTCGATTTTTACTTAGACCACCTTTTTTGGTTTTCTGCCTAGCAAGCTTCACCCTAAATTTTGCCTAAGATGACCGTTGGGGTTTTGAGCTTAGCGGGTTTCCTTCTTTTTTTTATTTATGTTCATTTATTTTTAACTCTTGCATGTAATGTTAAAGAGCCTAAATGAAAATTTGGTTTTTATTGAATGATTTGGACTGCGCTTATAAAGGTTGTCTATGTATCTCCTTATTGAAAAATGAAGTACATGATAAAATTTTTTGGAGAATCAGGCCCACGTAGTTCATGTTACAGAAATGATGATGCGTGAATGCATGCTCATGCAACAAGAACACTATATGAAATACTTTTTGAGTTGATCAAGATTTGTTGGATGGTTGAACTTGTTTCTATCGACGTCCATCAGTATGACGCCTCTGTCTGACATGATTTTCTTGATTATGTATGGTCCACTCCAAGTAGGTCTAAATTTCCCTTTAGGGTCTTGAATGACTTGTCTAATCTCTTTGAGAACTAAGTCACCTTCCTAAAGATTGTGACTTTGAACCCCTTTATTAAAATGCTTGGCAAACCTGATCTGATAGTTTTATGTGTGGTGGAGAGCTTCCATCCTCTTCTCGTCAATCAGGTTGAGCTTATCATAGTAGGCCTATTGCCAGTCAAAATCAGAGATCTAAGCTTCTTAGAGAACTATGGATGTCTGAATTTCTAACTCTACAGGGAGGACTGCTTCCATTCTATAGACTAGTGAATAGGGTGTAGCTGTGGTAGCTGATTTATACGTGGTTCTGTACCAAAGGAGGGCACTTGGAAAATGTAGAAGCCAACCTTTGTGATTACTGATAATCTTTTGAAGCATATTCTTTAATGTTTTATTGGTAGCCTTAATTACACCATTGGTCTGAGGTCTGTATGGTGATGACCTGTGATGTTCAATCTTTTCTTTCTTTAGAAGAATGACTACCTCTTTCTAGAAGTGGAAGCCGTTATCGGAGATAATCTCATGTGGAACGCCATACTTGTAAATAATGTTTGTTTTGTTGAATTGGGCCACTTTCTTTAAATCCAACAGCTTCAACCCATTTGGTGAAATAGTCTATGGCCACTAAAATGTACTCATGGCCAGCAGATGACTTTGGTGAAATCTTGTTGATGATGTCAATACCCTAAACAATAAATGGCCAAGGAGTGGAAATTGTATTGAGAGGAAAGGAGGGGAGCTTCTAGAGATTTGCATACTCTTGACACTTAGGGAATCTTCAGGCAAACCACGCACAGTCTCCATTCATGGTGAGCCAATAGTAACTTTGATTCATGATTTTTTGAGATAGAGCCTAGCCATTCCTGATTTTGTTCATGATTTTGTTAGCCTTTTCATCTAAGAAGCATATGAGATGGATGCCATTCACTACAAAAAATTAATTTTTATCGACCCAATTTTTGGGGTCAGTAATTATTGACCCCAAAATTATAGTTACTGACTCCTGACTGACCTAATTTCGGAAAAAATTAAATTAATTAATTATTGACCCCTTACTGACCCAACAAATGGGTCAGTAAATTACCGACCCATTTTTTGGGTCAGTATAATTGGAGGGAAATAATTATTTGAAATCCCGCCAATTTTACTGACAAATTACTGACCCAAAAAATGGGTCAGTAAATTACTGACCCATTTTTTAGGTCAGTAATGTGTTAGTATAATTGGAGGGAAATAATTATTTGAA
>CAOJBK011046660.1:0-10605 GCA_948294925.1 Codiaeum variegatum | reverse complement strand
TGCTTTGATGCTTAATGATATTTTGATGATTAATTTCCTAATCATAAGCTAAATTCCCTTAGTTTAACGATTTGTATGAAATAAGTCATGATATGAGATTTGTTATTGGGTCTTTTGATTATACCTATAATTTGCTTGATTTAATTGATTGATTAATAACAATTTATTGATCATCAATTTATTTAATTAAAGGTTTGGTAGATAGAACGAGAGTTCAAATCCAAATGGGAAACTCATTCAATTAGGATCTTACAATGAATTAGAGATATAAGTTTTAGGATTAAATTCAGTTTTTGACTTATGTTATTGCTAAATTATCTCTATGAATGTGATTGCTAATAGGATAAGCTCTAGTCAATGAGTTTATCAAAAATTGAATATTGAGGCATAATTGATTGACCTAATTTCAATATCATAGATGATTGACTTATGAATTACGATCTCTAGACTTTTTTATCGATTGTATTTAGTTTCTAGCTTTTAGTTTAATTGTCAATTTAAATTCCAAAACCAATTTATTTTACTTTAATTACACTTACTCGAAACAAATAGATAACCGGTAGCAGATCAATGAGGGATAGGACCTTGGTTTCTCCATTTATACTACAATAGCCTATATACTTACGATTACTTTTAGACAATAAACTTTGTAGCGAACATACATCATCAAACTGCTTTCGTTGTCCCTCATCAGTTGATATGGGATTCCAAACCTACAAATGATACTCTTCTAGATGAACTTGATTATATTATGTGTAGTGATTATTGCCAATGGTTTTGCTTTAACCCATTTCATGAAATATTCAACTGCAACTACCAAAAACTTCTTCTATTATGGGGCCATTAGAAAGGGACCCACTATGTCTATTCCCTACTTAGTGAAGGACTAGGAGTAATAGATGGGAACTTACTCAGTCTCTGAGACCTTCACCAAGTTAGCAAATTTTTATCATGAGGGGCACTTCTTCACTAAGGCTTTTACATCTACTTTAATAGTTGGCCAGTAGTATCCTTGTTGGATTGCCTTTGCTACCAATGCTTTGCCTTCTATATGCATTATGTATGATCCTTCATGGATCTCTTAGAGGACATACTCCACTTCCCTTGGCCTAAGATATTTTAGTCAAGAAAGTGAATACACCCTCTTGTACAAGTCTTGTGGAAGCTCACCTTTTTCCAAATAAGCTTTGATTGGATCGATCCAAAATGACTCTTCTATCTCCATTTCCAATACCTCTTTGCCTTCGTCAATGCTCGAGGTTGTCAGAGAGCCCATGAAGACTCTATCTAGATACCCTGAGGGGTGTGCTACTACTAACTTACTAGGATTATCAGCTCAACCATTTTGGAGCCTTGGAACATTTTTGTATTCCACTTTCACCCTTTTTTCTTCCAGCTTCTAGATTTGTTGTTTGACTATTGCCAGTTACTTCACCATCTCTTCCTTTTTGGCTAAGAACATTCCATTTACATGCCCTAATACCAACTATGATTCACTATAAATATATAGCCTTTCTACCATCAGAAAATCCTCCAGTTGAAGCCCTTGCAATAAGGCTTCATATTCTGCCATGTTATTTGTGGTTTGAAAGTTCAGCTTCAAGGCATGCTCTAAATGAAATCATGTGCCACTTTTGAGGACAATTCTAATCCCATTATCATTCTATGCTCTTGCTCCAACAACATAGAGCTTCCATATGGTTTCCAAATATATCTCTTCTTTGCTTATCTGCTCTAACTTCTCTGCCACATTTTCTCCTGGAATGAGCATTCTGAAATGAAATTTACTAATGCATGAGCTTTGATAGCTACTCGAGGATGATATTTTAAACTAAATTTCCTGATTTCTATGAACCAACATAGCATTATTCCCGAGATTTCTAGCTTATACATTATTTTTTACAAAGGTCTGTTCGTCACCACTAATCCTTGGTTGGCTTGGAGATAGACTTTAAATTTCCTACATATTAAGAAGAGAGAGTAAGATAATTTTTCAATGGGAGAATAGTTAAGTTTAGCCCCTTGAAAGACTTTGTTGAAGTAGTAACTTAATTTTTGAACTCCCTCTTCCTCTTTGATCAATATTACACCAACTGCATATGGGGATGCAGAAAGGTACATGAGCACTTCCTCTTATGGTAATGGTCTTCTCAATACCTGCTCCAAGCTTAGGTAAGCTTTCAACTCTTTGAAATCCTTTTGACAATCTTTGATCCATTCAAATACTGCATTCTTTCTCAACTTTCTAAACAATGGCAGGTATTTCTCTGTCGCCTTTGACATGCACCAATCTCCTCATCAACTTTTGCACTTCTTTCACATTTTTCAAAGCTGGCTTTTCTAAATAGCTTGTACTTTATTCAAATTTGACTCTATCCCTTTTCGTTCACTTGGTATTCGAGGAACTTTCCCCCTAAATAAAAAAGGCATACTTTTCTGGATTCAACTTCATCCCATATTCGTTCATCACTTCAAAAATCTCCCATGAATCCCTCATATGATCTTAGAAGCTCTGAATTTTCACTATCATATCATTGATATGGGCCTCCAAGTTTCTCCCCAATTGGTTTTTGAATATCTGATTGACCAACCTCTTGTAAGTGGCACCCATATTCTTAAGTCCGAAAGGTATAAATATGTAATAGTAGGTGCTCTTTTCTATGAAAAAGGCAGTCTTTTCTTCATTTTTAGGATCCATTTGAATATGATGATAACTTTGCTTAGCATCTAGGGATGATAGGTACTTGTAGCCCACTGTTGAATCCACATGCTTGTTAATCATAGAGAGTGGATAAGAGTCTTTCAGACATGCCTTGTTAAGATTGGTGAAATCAACACACATTCTATAGCTT
The DNA here is from genome assembly GCA_948294925.1 of Codiaeum variegatum. Classification (NCBI taxonomy): domain Eukaryota; kingdom Viridiplantae; phylum Streptophyta; class Magnoliopsida; order Malpighiales; family Euphorbiaceae; genus Codiaeum; species Codiaeum variegatum. The sequence continues at coordinate 7,753 of CAOJBK011046660.1, read as the reverse complement.
CCATTCACCTTCTTCACTAACACGACATTTACTAACCACTCTAGGCATTGAACCACTCTAATGAACTCTGCTTCCATCAACTTGTTTACCTCTTCATCTATCACCTCTTGCCTCTCTGCCCTACCTATTTTTCTGCTTGATTGGCTTAAAAAGTTGATCTATATTTAACTTATGGCTAATCATTCTAGGATTAATTCTCAGCATCTTTGAGGAGTCCCATGTGAATGTATTTTTGTGACCTACTAAGAACTCCTTAGCATCAAATTTTTCTACTAACTCAGTATTTACTTTAAAACATCTTTCCGGTTCTTCCTCTTCTATCAGAAATGGCTCTAACTTTCCTGCTTGTTGGGGTCTTCAACCTTCTTCCACCTTTACTTCTCCTTCAACCATACATACTTCTTCAGTATGAATGCACACTATGATCTTCCACTTCGTGGTGAATTCTGCCTCAGATTCTTACTTGTGAGTGCTATACATACAAAGTTTGGTCCCATATGGTAAAGGAACATTCACCCTTCCCCATCGAACATTGGTGTCTGCATCCAAATTATGAAGCAGTGGTCTTTCCATCAGGATATTGTAAGCCATTGGTATCTTCACCATAATGAAAAGCGTCATAACTGTTAAGCATTTTGGAGCCATGCCTATAGTGAAAAGAAATATGATATATCAGGTTGCTGGTATCTCCGTCTTGTCCATGGTCTTGACTAGATTTTTAAGCTTTTTCAACTCATACTCCTTTATGGCCATCTTCTAATAATTTTCATAGGATAATAAGTTAGTTGAACTCCCTTTATCCACTAAGATTTTTTGCACATTGTAGTTGGCTATTAGGATTGATAACTATTGAGTTGGCTTTCCTCAGCATCGTCACCGTATCTTCTTCAGCTCACTGCTTTTGGCCATTGTAGAACACAAACTCAGGTGTCTCCTTGCTTTAGGCTATTTCTTTGCCCTTGGTGTTGCTTTCGCCTCCTCTTAGGCCCCCTAGTAAGACAGATAATGCCTCCTGTTGTTCCATCATTTACTACTGATAGTTCAGTCTCTCTTTGGTCTTTGACAAACCCTTTTAAGTAGTCTTGTTTGATTAATCTCTTTATCTCTTCCATTAAATTACTACAAGTATCCATGGTATGCCTATAGGTTTTGTGAAACATGCAGACCTTTGATTTATCCAACTTATCTGGATCCCTCCTCATTTGCTTAGGCCTCTGTCATATAACTTGATCTTAGAATTTTGCAAAGACTACCTCTAATCTTTCATTAATAGGGGTAAACTTGCTCACATTAAAGGTTTTTCTAGGACGCTTTTTCTCCTTATCCTTTAGCTGAGATGCTACACTTCTAGACTTGCTTGACTCTCCTAACTCCTTCTTCTTATTCTTCTTCGATGAGGTTTCTTCATCATTGCCCTTTCTCTTCTGAACGAATTGACTACCTCTTCAAGGCTACTAGGCATGTCTTTAAACAACTTCTTAAAAAAGTCTCTGTGTGTAGTACACTTCTGTAAAGCTTCAACTGCCCTTGATTGGTCCAATCGGGTGACTTTCAATGCTTCAGTATTGAATCAGACTAAAAAATCTCTCAATAATTCATCTTGGCCTTGCTTTATAAGCTCTAAAGCTTGTGTTTGCATATCTATAGGGATGCTTGCTTCAAATCTCTCCATGAAACTCTCTACCAATTATTGAAAGTTTTTAATACTTCCTTTTTCTAGGTTGTCATACTGCTTGGTGGTCGCTTCACCTAATGACCCCCGAAAAGCCCTACAAAGTGCTTCATCAGCCCTTGTTTACTACTCCAGTTCATGCTTGTAGTTCAGATCATAGGCTTTTAGCTTCGTAGACCCAATATACTTAGTGATGTTAAGGGCCTTGAATTTACTAGGCATTTGATATCTAGCCACCCTTCCAATGAATGGGGAGTTCAGCTCGATCATTAAGTTCCTATCTCCAAACTTCTTTACTCCAAACTCTTCCATACACTGCTTCACCATCTCCTTTACCTCTCGAGGTTTATAACTTGAGGCCTCTTATCCTCCATCACCCCTTCTTCAAGACCTAGATTTATAAGAAGCCCTTCTCCCACTGTATTCTCTCTTCGTGCGATTCAATCTACTCTCCTTCTCAACCTTTAATCTAAACTCACTCAAGTCTTCATAACTTTGCTCATCTCTATTTTGTGCACTTTTTCCCCTTCACTCCCTTCTATCCCCTTCTCCCCCTTCACCTTTCTTTTCTTTTGGATCTTAATTGTTTCCCCCTACAACTCATATTTCATACCTCAATCAGCTTGTTATTACTAGTGGCCTATCCTCACCTTCTCCTTTTAGGGTCTAGAATAAGCTTGTTCTAGCTATTCTTGTTTGGATAGCTTGTGCATTCTCATTCGCTTATTGCCTCGTAGGGCTTTGATTCTACAAAAGTTGTAGTAGATGAGTTGATATGCCTAAGACATTTTGCAAGGCAAGAGGAATAACTAGAGGCTCATTGGTTAAGGCTTGGGGTAGGGGTGTGGCAAATGTTGTGCTTTTTTGTGCTTGTCTCATGAAGTCGACCAATGTTTGGAAAGATGAGACCGGTCAGGGGTAGATGAGGTGTTTGTGGATAGAGTTTCATGGGTGGTGTTTCCTATGGGGGTTTGGTGAAGTATTAGTGGCATTCTTTCTATTGCCTTGAGTGTCATCCATACTTAGGATTTCTAAATAGTGCAAGGTTTTGAAAAAAAAAAAGAAAGGAAAGTCAGTGTGACTATCCTCAAAGAGAGAAGAGAAAAATAGTTGTTTGAGATCAGGAAAAACTTTTTAATGGAATATTCCACAGACAATGCCAATTTGATAGCCTTGAACCTAACAACTTATGATCTCCTTTAATTAGATTGAACCCTATGGACTTGAATGGCTTGTACTATGAACAAAAGTGAGCTTGGAGGCCTGGCCTTTAAGCCTAGCAATGATCCTTTGGCGCCCCAATTAGATTTGGATGCTAGAATGTCTTAGGCTCTGTAGAATCCGTAGAATGGATTAGAGTTTGGAAGTTTAGGGTAAGTGTTACATTCTTTGAAATGTATACCAAATTGAGGTATTTATAGTGTTTGTCAGGTTCCCGAGGTGGACACATGTTGTCACATTTGAGTGCCATGTGTCATGAGCTGATTGGTTTGTATTGTGATCCCTTAATGAACGTAAGACACATGCTTAGAGGAATATTCTCCATATTTATTCGCTTAAGGCTTTGGTGGTGAAGGTACCTTCGGCGTGTAACCCTTCGAAAGTTCTTTTTTGACTATTTTGTCTTGGGTTTTGCACATTCTTTGGCCTTCTTGGGCCAGTGCTTAATGGCTCATGGGCTTAGGCCCATTATGTCTTGATCAGACCTGTATCAACTATTTTCTAAAAAGAATCCGTATCACATAATTTTTTTTATATATAAAATGCCATTCACCCTTCATTTGATATTCAATATATTTTTTAATTTTTTTATTATTACATGTACTTGTGTGATGTAATTCAAATAGTAAGAGCATTGCTATTGAAATAAGAAATATTAGTTCAAATCCTCTTTTCTATACTAGATGCGATTTTGCCTTTATAACGCATCTTAAGGATATTATTATTCATTTTTATGTAGCCCATGGCCTATTTGCCGTCCATAAATTATTAATTTGTTATTTTTTTTCTAAAACATGTTTAAAAATCCAAATTAAAGATAGGAAGTATTGTGAGAATTTTATAGGTAAAAACCTGACAACCCTAAATCATAAATCAAGGAACTTAAACAAAATAATTCTCACAATAGAATATTTAATCACATACCTGATTGATTTGAAGTAGCCATGATTCAAAACTTGAAACAAATCAGTTTCTCTCCCTTGACCCCTTTTAGTTTATGACGACTCTAGATGGAATAGGCATAAGTAATGATATAAATAACTTACATCATCGTCCACTATTACGTCTTATAGGCTTTCCTGTTAAAATATTAAAACATATATGTATACACCATAATATAACAAGAAAAACTGAATGTCACAATCATAAGAAGGTTTTCATTCAAGATTACAACCAAGACTCATTCTATGTACATGTTCCTTAAATGTCTTTGGTAAGGGTGGGCAAAATCGAACCAAACCAAACCAAACCAAAAAAATGTTTGGTTTTTAATTTATTGGATAAATGATTCGGTTAAGTTTTGGATTATATAAAAATTTAGTTTTTGATTTTCGGTTCAATTTTGCCTTTTTGAAAATCAAATCGAACAGAAAACTGAAAAATCAAATTTTTATATAACCCTATATATACTAACCCTGGGTATAAAACCATTTTTTTGCCCACCCTTACCTCAGTCTCACTTACCTGTTACCGCTTCTCTCATTTTTCTCTCTCTATCTCAAATGCTCTAAATTCTCTCTAGAACTTTCTTTCTCTCTTTTCAATCTATGAGGAAAACTACTTATTTTCCAGATAATTTTCTTCATTTCTTCTTGAAAGCATATTGATTTCATTGATTTTCTCTTAAATCCTTCTAAAATATATTGTGGAAGGTACCTTTTTTCTTTTGAATCCATGAGAGAACTATGTTCTCTTTGTTTTTGAGTGGAAGCTACCTTTTTCTTTGATTGTTTTGAATCTGTTCAAACCTTCTTCACATCGGAGCCTCTATAATCTAAGGTAAGTTTCATTTTTTAAAATTTCTTGCTTGATCTTCATTAATTTTTAGTTTAAACTACTTATTTAAGAACTAATTTCAGTTCTTTATTTTTGCATGCAGAGATCAACAATGGTGAAAGCACTATGATCCTTCAAAGTTACTGTGAATTAGTTGATCTCAGTGATTAGGTGAAACTCAAATTTCTCTCTCTACTTTTAGGTATTTTTAATTATAATGTTAAACAAAATTATAATTTTATAATCAAACACTAAATTTGTCCAAATTAAGTAAAAATTTTTAATTTATATTTGAAAATTAGGATTTCCTGTTCATAACACATATTTCCCCCCAATTTCAATTTGGGGGAAATATGTGTTATGAATAGAAAACCCTAATTTTGTTAAAACTAGTTAATTTTAATAATATTAGGGTTTTGATACAAGTGTTCTTTTTTGTTATTATGATAGGTTTAATTCATTTACAACACTAACTTTCAATGTCGCTTTGATGGCGACTCAGATTTATAGAAGGTATACTTGTTATTTATATTAATTTTTTTTAGTTTATTTAAGTTAATTGCACTAAATAACTAATTTTTTAATCTATTTTGTAGGCTTGTTATTACTGAAAAGTTGTGATGTTTATATTGATCAACACTAAAATCACTTGAGAGTAAGCATAAGTTTTATATGTTATGATACTTTCATTTCTTATATATATATATATATATTGAATTCTTATGTATGTTGTTTTTAGATGGACAATGATAATTTGATTGGAATGGAGATTTTAACATCATTGATGATGCTAATACATCCAGTCCAACTACTGTAATTGGTGGAAGCAATGCCAATGTGTCCAATCAGACACAACAAAATGTTGATGCTTTTAAGCCTTAAGTGGAAGCAACACCACAACCATCCAGTAAAAAGAAAAGGAAGCAAATGGAAAACAGGTCAATTGTATTGCATAATTTCCTTAGAATTAGTGATGAGGATGGTAATGTTTCTCAAGATAAGTGTAATTACTATCATAAAGTGTATAAAGATGATATTACTAAGAATGGTACAACTGCAATTAGAAATCCTATAAATGCTTGTATGAAATATCCTAGTAGTAGGGAAGCTAGGCAATCCATCTTAAACTTGCAACAAGTTTCTCAGAATGAGGGGGCACAAGGTCAAGGAACCTTAGGGACTTGCAGATTTGATCAGGACAAGTCTACGGAAGCATCGACATATTATATTGTTGTTGATGAGTTACCCTTTAGGCATGTAGAGGGGGTAGAATTTAAACATTTTATGCCTGTAACTTGTCCAATGTTTTAGATACCCTCTAGGAGAACTATAACTAGAGACTGTTTTAATCTATATGTAAGTGAAATGGTTAAACTTAAGGATTTCATTAATAACCATGCCCAAAAAGTGTCTATCACCACTAATACTTGGACAAGTATTCAAAGGATCAATTATATGTGCATCATTGCACATTTTATAGATGATCAGTGAAAGCTTCACAAAAAATCCTTTCTTTTTATCCTGTTTCTAGTCGTAAGGGTGAGTTTTTGGGTAGGGACATAGAGACATGTTTGTTAGATTGGGGTCTTGGATCTATCTTCACTATCACAATGGACAATGCATCTTCTAATGATATTGCAATTGCATACCTTAAGAAAAGACTTACCATTTGGGGTGGGAGCATTGGTAACTGTCAGTACCTTCATATGAGATGTATTGCCCACATTCTCAATCTAGTTGTCCATGATGGTCTTAGTGATGTTGATGATTTAATTAGGAAAGTTAGGGAAGTAGTTGACACATTAGGAGCTCCCCACTTAGGTTAAAAAGGTTTAAGGAGATTTGTGACTTAGTTATCATCACTTACACAAAGTCATTGTCTCTAGATGTTTCTACTAGGTGGAATAGCACTTACCTTATGTTATCTACTGTTGTCTAATATGAAAAAGCTTTTGATTCATATGAAATTCAGCATAGTTCACTTTCTAGTGAACTTGGGGACAATGTTCCTTCTTTTCTTGACTTCAATGTTTGTAGAAAAATGTTTAATCTTTTAGAAAAATTTGTGAACTTACCCTTAAAATTACTGACTCATTGTATATCACAACAAATTCTTTCTTTGCTAATATTGCTGATGTCTTTTGTTTGCTTAAGGACATGTCTGTTCCTTTTGATATTGGGACATCCAATTTGGATAGAAATATGCAACCAAAGTATTAGAAATATTGGGATGAATCATAAGAAAATGAACAAACTTATTTTCTTTGGTTCTGTCTTTGACCCTAGGGAAAGACTTAAATACCTTGAGTATACTCTACCCTTAATGTATAGCAAAGATGTTAGTGAGACCTTGATTGAGGAAATTAGACATGAATTGAAGTGTTTGTTCAATGAATATGAGTACATGTATTCCGCTCAATCCCAATCTGTGTCCTCTCAGTCTAGTTCTTGTGGAAGCCCTCCAAGTCTTGTTAGTTCTAATTCTATATCTTCTACACCAATGTTATCACTCCTCAAATCTAGATTCAAACAACATAAGTTAAAGATGGGCTTGAGTGGAAGCAAGCAATCTGAGCTTGATAGATATTTTTTTGAGGGAACAATTGATACATCATCCAAAATTATCATTTTGTTATGGTGGAAGCAAAATGGAATTAGGTTTCCAATCCTTTCTAGGATGGTTAGAGATATACTTGTTGTTTCCATTTCTACAGTTGCTTCTAAAAGTTCTTTCAATACTGGTGGTAGAGTTCTTGATTGTTTTAGGAGTTCTTTGACTCCCAAATTGGTGGAAGCTTTGATATATAGGTAGGATTGGCTAAGGCCAGCAACTCAGCCATTGATTCTTGAGGAGTGTTTGGATGAACTAGAAGAAATTGAGAAAGGTGGAAGCTTTGAAATATAAAATAGTTTTCTCCTTCTATTTTATTCCTTTTTTTTTATACACTACTTCTAAGTGTTGTATTTTCATGCAGAGTTGCCTAATGTTGGTTTGTCTATCTTTGGAAGAAACTAATCTCTCTCTCTTTTATAGTTGTTTTATAATATGATGGTTATTTTTCTTTCATTTTCTCATTAATATTG